>CABFPE010000131.1:587630-606921 GCA_900660155.1 Hofstenia miamia | reverse complement strand
ATTAATAATCAAACCATTAATAAGATGAAATAAATAGAATTTGAAGTAAAATTCTTTATCAATGCTTACAATAGTTTTAATCGTATTTATAGTAATTTGAAGAGAAGTACCTGTCGATTTAAATTTAAACGTCTGCCAAGATGGCGGCTAAAAATAATGTAAGCGACAATTTGTCGAAAACGTTTTATCAACAGATACAATTATCTCTTTTTCGACACATGTTATTTTCTTGGTTGCAATATACAAAATCAAACTGAAATAATCACACTTGATTTAATCATAATATTTTTAATCACTTCTTTTTCGATCTTAGTTCTTCTGCGACGTTTTGCAGCTTATTTCTGTTTTATTATTGGATGATGCTACAATTACGTTCTAAGTTGTCAGTGAGCTGTAAAGAAAATCATTTCTAAAACTTTTGATAGGAAGGATGATAACTTGACAGATCATCAATGTTGAGAATTTTTTTTAGGGGATATTGTACAATTCCAATTTTGAGAAAAAACACCTTCTACTAGCGAGGTGTTAATTAGTGATAAGATACCTGTTTTATTTGGTCTAACAAACAGGTAGAATTACAAGTTTACTTAGTACATCTTTAGTTCGTCAATTGTTATGCAATTGTAGTTGAATTTATTCCTGTTGACAACAGATAAAAATGATGAATCAAATTTCACTGAAATTAGAATATAAGAAATAGAAAATAAGAATATATGTAAATTAATCTTTCAAAATGAGAATAAACTATGTCCAAATATTATTAAACTGGCAACTTTGATATATTAATAAATTTCTTTCTAATTTCAAAAAAGCTATTTTTGGTTCAGTTTTCCAAATCCAATGGGTACATATTTACCTACTTTAGAGAAACTTTGCCCCATACCAGATATACCTGCCCCGCCCTACCCATGCCCCGACCAAACCTATTTACATCTCTGATATAGACACGCTGAATATAGTATATACAATCCTATACAAATAAAACAAGTATATCTACAAATTTAAATGTAACTTAACTTTTTTTGTTTCAGGTACAAAAATAGCACATAATCAATAGCTTGCATACACAACACATGATGGTATTAATAGGTGGGTGGTTTACTCAAACCCCGTCAGAAATATGAATGCAGTCATTTGTTTGAAACAAATCAAGATTTTGTTAATGTAGCCCTGACCCTCAGACGGCATGGCCATCCTACATCGCTGTTACATGCCAATATTGAAATCAATAGAGAATTGTAATCATAATTTTGCTTGGACCAATAGATGAACCACATAAGAGAAGAATGCGCTATGTGCTGATGACATGGTTGTCAAAGGAATGGATTTTTCATACCCAGGGCTGGATTTAGTCTTCGTGATACCCTAGGGAGATAAGAAACGTGCTGCCCAAAAATATTTTTTTTCAATGATACGCTAAAATGTATATTTTAAGCTAATTTCAGCATCATTTCAATTGTTCTTAGCTTAATTTTGGGAAATTGATTATACCAATTTATAATTTTCTGTTGGCATTACCTTTAAATAGCAAAAATTGATTTAACCAGATTAATTAACTACAATTTATACTATTAGAGATTTGTGGAGTCAGTCTATATTTGACAGTACTAGAAAGGGACTGAAAATATGTCGTATCTCAAAATAGGATCTTTTCTTTCATTTTGAGACTAGAATTCGTAAAGATCTCCTCGATTACACCACCACCCAAGTCAGTAAAAAGTGGCATTATATTTTTTAACAATATTGAAAAGTTTCTTCATCAATAATAAGTTTTTTAAGTAAACGAATTTTTGTTACTCCTACGTGATCTAAACCCAAAATATAGAGTCCTGTAAGCCTCTATAGAGAGGGTGTAATTTAAACTTCGGAAATATGCTGGTCTACCCATCTGAATTTATGTAGTAGCATATGAAATGTGAGAAAACAATGCTATTTTAAGTATTGAAGTGGTTTTTATACATTTTAAAACTTTTCTGTGATTTTTTGGAGCAACTGTTTGGTGATTCTAGATATATCGAGAATTGTAAAAATGAAAGTGCTATACGTCAAATCCATTCAGGTGAACCTTTTAAAATAAAAAATATTCCAACTTTATTGTTTTTACAAAAATTTGTGTTGATGAGTCATATCGTCAGTTTGTGCACTTTGTTTAAAGCAGTAATAAGGACCAAAAATAATTGAATAAGGTTTTAATTGTGGACTTGACAGATCAAAGAGGAACACTTAGACATTTAGTAAAATAATATTCACTTGAATCATTATTATGTCAATGATAATTTTGATAATTTCTTTGATTTTACACATTTTTGTAAATAATTTGAAAGCTCTGAGTTTAAATATCTGACATGTATTTACCAAATAACTAGATCTATTGTATTCAGGACACTCATAACACTTCTAAGTTCACTCAATCTCAATAAATTTTTACACTTCATATTATGTCGTATTTTCATGTATTCCATTTAAATAAATATTTTTTCCTTAGAAATCTGAAATGTTGACAAAATTGAAAGCTCTACTGTGTTCAGGCCACAAACTGCCACAAATAGGATATTGTACAATTGGTAAATTAGAAACGGTCCAATGAGCCTGATGCCTTGTCTGGGTCATTCGCATAGTTCAGTCTTCCCTACATAATTTACTGTTTGAATAAATATAATGTCGCAACTGCTGTGAGTTTTGTATAACAAATAGTAATATTACTCGATTTATGTAATACAGCACTACGGCCTCTGGCTGAGCCAAAAGCAGTTTCTTTTCATATTCGATCACTTCAAGCTGTGTAGGAGATGACATCATCTTTAACCGGTTCATTTAATTCTGTATAAGTAATGGTCAAAATAAGCTTGTTCACCTCGTATGTAAAAATGATAGATAATAAACACCCTAAATAATTTGGAAGTGCATTTAATAAAATGCTTATCAGTTTATGGTACATTTTATTTAAAACCAGGCAAGGTTATTATCTTATATACACCACTATCGATATACCTACACTAAATCGAAGTGACAATAGACCGCTTATGGTGACCAAATGGCTATCCATGAGCACCTTCAAGCCCTAGTTAATTATCGGAATTTAGAAAAGTATAAAAAATACTTAATAGCTGATCAGGTAAGAGTTGTAGAGGTAAAAGGTAGCAAATTTTTAATAATAATTAATTTACAAAATAATATTTGTAAATAAGTAACGGGTTTTACTTGTTAATCAGCAACAACTCATCAAATTACAATTCTGTTGCATAAATTTGTTCATCATGTCAGAACTACATTTGAATATTTAAAAGAGACACATTATCGAACATAAATAATCTGTCAAATATCGAATCAAATAATCTCATCAAACAATTAAATTAATTAACCATCTAGGCAGTTGAATAACAACAAACAGGTTCTTTCAGTGGGTCGACATTACATTATCTCTCAGTAAACCTAAACATTTACTTTTCATAGTTTTTAAGAATTTTCCAATTTTTTCATTTCTTAGTATTCCTGAATTAGTTCTATTAAAATATCAGAGAAAGCAAAGAGCATCGTCAAATTCACAGTCATCAGAACACTAAAAAACAATAAATCTCACACCTAGTAAAAAATAATGTTGCCCAATAATATTAACAAAATAGAATGAAAATGTAATTTTTACATCTCGTGTGTTTGCTCAAGGATATGTTCCCTCTTTTTATATGTTTTGTTTACTGTAATAAATGCATTTAATTTCATTTATTGAACATCATAACTAAATGTGCCTCAATACTGAAAGACTAAATGTATACAATAATTTTCTAGTTTAGGTCTAATTTTAGTGCGTTTACAATGTCTTTCTTTACAAGAAACTTTCTTTATAAGAAACTAGGTGAAGGGGCTAGTTCTAAAATTTCTTAATTTTGGTTAAAAATTTTGCTGTTTTTATTTCCAAAAGTTTTTTATTCAGTTTCTAATTATTTTTAATAAAAATTTTCATCCAATGAGTTTCTTAATTTTTCGAGATTCTACAAGTAGGTTTCTTATAAACTAGATTCTTATAAAAAAGACGTGTACCAAGCTAAATTCACAAATTTGGTCCCTAACTGAAATAGTACAACTTCTATGGATTTTCTTGAAAATTGTTAAGCCTATTCAAATTTCTTTGCAAATGCAAAAACAACTTAAGTCCTCAGGGAGATTTTTAAGGAAAAAATCAAGTTACTGCAAAAATGGATCTCCTAGAAGAAAAAAAGCAAAGGTTAGACTACGCACATTTCTAGTTGACCACAAAGAAATGTAACCCCAAATGGTTTTAAATTCCCATGTTCCCATCAAGCAAGAGAAACAGAAAAATTCAGCTTGACGAAAAGACTCTGACTTGCTAAAGTACCAACAGCATAATCCTCGACGAAATTAATAAAAGCGTTCCAAACGTCTCAAAAACCAGGAAGTTTTGTATTTAGTTGAACGTTCCACATTTTTTCAGATTTCATTCCTGTTTGATTAATCCACTTTTCTCATGAAATATGGCTTTCACATTATATTCTAAAAAGAAAGTGAAATAAACAAAAACATAACTTGGTTAATTCACAAAGTTCAACTATACACGATTATTCATATTTTGCACATTAAAAACATCTTGTCTTTGAAAGCAAAGGAAACTAATCTATTCTGTTGTAAACAACGTATATATTGTGTCCTTGCGTGCAAATGAAATCATAGAACCCATTAAAATCTACATCAAATAATGCAAAAAATGCATTCTTATCAATACATGGGAATTTCTTGGCTTTGAATGGTAAGCCCCTTGCATACTCAGTTTCACCTATATTCGTCAATGTCATTTGGTAAATATAATATCCAGCTGTTGAAATAGGTACTAGGGTATCCACTAAGTCATCATTATCCAAATATCCTTTGAGATAAAGAGGAATGTTAGGGGGATAAACACTGCCATCCTCAAGCACTCTATTATCTCGACTCAGCATGCTTTTGAAAACAAAGTAATTTTCATACAATTCTTTGGAAAAAAAACACAGAATTACGTTGCATTGTAAGACAGTAGAAGTTATCACTTTTTTCGAAGAATAGTATATAACAAAATGCTGTGTGATTTCTTTCTACGTCAGTGGTATCAATCAAGAAGTTAGCAACTCGAGAATATTTTGGTGCACCAATGCATAAAGACTCTTCAAGCAAAACTCTTAGAATGAAATAGGTTGTATTCTCACCAAAAGAGGTACAGATAATGTAAGAAGAAAAAATGGCATGATCCTGACATGAAATATCATTAACTTGGCCATAAATAAATAGCATGATTACTTCATCACAATTACTAGACAAAGCTGCTTTGTGAAGAAAAATAACAGGATGTGTAATAGAGAAATTTAAGAAAATCTTTTCGATTTGAACCGCATTTGCATTGAAAAAAAATTGGAGGACATTATCATTATCAATGCAATAGAAGTATTCATGAAACAAATACGGTTCTCGTATGCAGGAAGGCCGCCCTTGCAGAAAGTTGTTTTTTGTAATTGGCCGTACAGACTGTGAGTGGTTTAGTATATCTGTGATGAGAAACATAGCTTTGGTACCTGAAGAGTAACAAACCTTATCCAAGCCAGAATACCAATTCACAAACATCAGTAAATCGCAATCAGAATTATTATGTGTGTATCTAAAACGTTCACGATTGTTTTCAGCATACAGTACAGTGAAGGGATTGTGTTTGTTATAATATTCACCAAAGCTACTAATAATCTTTCCCTTTCCTTCTCCATAATCACATAAGATACTAGGTATAAATCTATACCAGAAAAATCCTGGTTTTGTATATGTTTTAGGTATCTTAATTGATAAGTAATTTATATTAGAGGATTGTGGTTGCAAAACAGTCAGGTTTGCAATATGAAATTCTGTAACTATTTTGAGACTATAATTCGAGTAGAGTTGTCCAACTGAAAATTTAAAAGTATGATTATTTATATCAGGATAATATGAACTTTCAAACATCATAAAATTTGAAGAACATGATCTATAGACCGCAATTTCATTGTCAGAATAATGAAAGGCTGTAATCACCAAATGAGTGGAAGCAAATTCAGAAAAATTCGAGTCAACAACTATGCTCCGATAGCTTCGATATTTGTTTTCAAATACCAAAGATTCATAGAGAACCATTCTACTTCCGTTGTAAGTAATTGCGCTTGGATTAACTTCCGTAAAGCTGTAATTGAAAATGATATTTGAAATTGAAGGTAAGATGTAATGTATTTCATAAGAAGCATAAGAAACTCTTTTTACAATGTCTATTTGAAATTTCAATTTTTGTAAGGAAGATATTGTCTTTGTTTCAGTAGATAGCTCATAATATCTTCTGCCATTTTCGATTTCACACAGAAGGTTTGGTTTTCCTATACCGCTTAGGCGCATATTTTGAGCCTTTGTTGCACAATCTAGATAGGCATTGTAGTAGGCAAATGTCTTTGTGGTTTTGTATGTTGTAATGAGATTGAACTTATTTGAAATTGATAGAATCATGCGTATAACTAATATGTAAGAAAGCAGGATAATTTCCATGCGTCAGAGATGGAATTTGAATAAATTTACTGTATTCATTTCCCTTTAACATGATCTTATTGGTTTGAATATTGTTGGAATATAGCTGTTCGAAATTATTTTAAACTATTGATACTTGAAATGAAAAATATTCATCATTTAAACTTGGCTAACATTACTTCTTTGAAAAAAATTTCAGTTCCTTGCTCTTTGAATTGGGAATGCGAATATTTTTGCTTACATACTTAAGGAGTGTTCCCACTATCGACTTTTATCATCTGTCAAGAAATCGGTGATAAAAGTCGATAGTGTGAACACTCTATCTGCTTTGTTATCGGTTGATAAAAGTCTGAACGCTCCATCCGATTTTTTGGCAAAACAGCCAGATTACTGTCATCTGATAATTTATCAGCTGATAAAAGTCGATAGTCTGAATGGTACTAAAACTAGTCGAATAGCTACTTGAAACTAATTGTTTACTTCTCAAGTAGGGAACAGACTTCCAAAACGTAAATTATTGTCATTGAAATATTTCAACTTCAAAATATGCAAACATTGCTTACATTCCAATACAAACCAATCCATAAACAGATGTTGTTGTTTTTCTTACTGTCAATCAAAAGATGATAATTTATCATCTGATAAAAAATCGATAGTCTGAACGCTTTTCCAACTCCCCTTTTTCTGATAAAAAATCGGATGATAAAAAATCGCCAATGTGAACGAAAATTATTGCATTTTCGATTAAAATCTGCTGATAAAAGTCGATAGTGAGAACACACCTTTAGTTCCATTAACTCATATAAGTAAAATTCCATGAATGCTTGTTAAAAATTATAAATAGCTCAACGAGAACTGTATATGTAATTTTGTGATTCATTTCCAACTCTATTATAATGTATTTTGGAAATTGCAATTACCTTTTCGGTAAACATTCTTTAGAAAGGACCTAGTTTGGGTAATACACGCTCAAGCATATTCAAAATTTACCTTACTTCATCTTTAAGGAGACTCTATTCAGCTTTTTCAACTACATTAACTCAAAAGGATTTATTCCTTTTAGTAGATTAAGAAAATATTTCTGCATAAAGTTTGAATAAGCTTTAATTATGCATTCAAAATAAAATCGCAAAAAAGGCGTCGCCGGCTTTTCAAAGTGGGGAGGGGGAAGGGGACCAAAATAATATGATCATAAGAGGATCCAATCTTAATCCTCTAATGCCGATTGGGGTCAATGTGGCTTATTACGATTAGTTTGGGTATATATGTTAGCAGGGCCTACTTAAGTAGGCCCTGAGGTTAGTCATGAAAATATGCTTAAACCGAAATTCCTATGGATTCGACTTGCGTTATCTTGATTTTTTTGTCTAAAGCATTTTTTAACAGCTTTGAAAATTTAATATAATAAAGTTCATTATCCAGTTGGATAATGTTAATACTTCTATTCTCTTCCAAAACATAATTCACTTAAAAATTTTAAATTTATACAAGAATTAAAATAACATGATATTCCAATTAAGACTGCAAAATAATAATTAAAACCAGTAAAATTCTTGGTAAATTTTCTTTTAAATCTGGATACCTTATTAAATATAATTAAATTGAGCTTTGCCAAATTACAAAATGCACTCATTCATGCAGATAGAACAGTTATGAATATATGTGTACATAAAAATGAATAATACTTTAAAGTCTAATCACAGCAATAGCTTGCGCTTGCCTGATAGTTTAAATATGGATAAGAGCAAACATAAATCAAGTTCTTTTACAAAATCTTTCTCACAGAAACATATAACTAGGCGTTCTTCACGTTCTTCATCCATGCATGCATACAGGGATCCAACATGATTAATCTTCAACGCGATTAATCGAGATTAATCGGATCGATTAATCTATCTTGCTGGTCAAGTAGATTAGATTAATCGTAAACAGCGTGCTCGATTAATCTAGATTATTCTAATTAAGTTGATGCTTATGCATTCAGTTGTCATTTTCGGTTTGATCTTATCTATGGCCACTATTCTTGTGTCATGTTTACCAAAAGAAAACCTTAACACCGGACATAGAAGAGGAGCGTGATGATTAGGCCACGGTTAGACTAGTGATTGGTTCAAAAGTGATCTATCACATTTTGATTGAATCGCACGTCTAACCACCCGAGATAATTCGCGATGTGACGATCACGAAGAAATCGTGCTCGTTCGATTTCCTTGTGATCGTCACGTCGCTAATTATCTCGGGTGTTTAGACATGCAATTCTTTCAAATGTGAGAGATCACTTTTAAAACAATCACTAGTCTAACCGTGGCCTTAGGCATCTAACATACCTAGGAAGCGTCGAATGTCGCCTAATTCTATATATAAGGATCCTCGATTTTATCACGCCAACTTCTAATCAGGTTGAGAGACTGTTCGGCAGAGCTGGTTATGCTCTATCTGATTACCCTCAACTTGGAGATCCAAATATTTCTTTACCCTAGCAAGCACATGCGGAGTAAAATTACTTCAGGAAATAATCTCAAATAACAATAATAGTTGATATTTTCTAATTTAAATATCTTTCAATTGATATATTGTATTTTGAATATTTTTAATCAGAAGTAGATTAATCGACGATTAATCGCGATTATTAATCTCCTGGCAGCAGCGATTACGATTAATCTATCGCCAAATTTTTNTAACATACCTAGGAAGCGTCGAATGTCGCCTAATTCTATATATAAGGATCCTCGATTTTATCACGCCAACTTCTAATCAGGTTGAGAGACTGTTCGGCAGAGCTGGTTATGCACTATCTGATTACCCTCAACTTGGAGATCCAAATATTTCTTTACCCTAGCAAGCACATGCGGAGTAAAATTACTTCAGGAAATAATCTCAAATAACAATAATAGTTGATATTTTCTAATTTAAATATCTTTCAATTGATATATTGTATTTTGAATATTTTTAATCAGAAGTAGATTAATCGACGATTAATCGCGATTATTAATCTCTTGGCAGCAGCGATTACGATTAATCTATCGCCAAATTTTTTTTTCATACGATTAATCGCGATTAAAATCTAACGATCCCTGCATGCATATAAACAGCTATCAACTAACTTGACCTTAGAATGGGCACGTTCACATTTGCAGGCGGTAGCAAATATGGTTGCAGCAATTTTTATCAGCTTGTAAAGACCAGAATATACTCCCATTGTACGAGAGCTAAACCGAGTTACCAACTTAGTTAAAAGTGGCTTCATTGCAATGGTTTCAGCCATGCAGAAAAAATAGGACTTTTTGAAAAAAAGGATGTATCGATCATATATTGATTCCACATTTACAAGTCCATAATGGAGACAGAGTTTTTGTAAATCAGTTTTAGTATTATTATCAACATGAGTCCACTTTCTACCTGAAAAAAATGGATACCCACTGCATTACACTCACCAAAGTTATATTAAATCGGATATCAACTTCAGCTGAAAAGCGACTAAGGAATGTGTAATACAAATTTACTTTCAGGTGCCTATAAGTTTCATCGCCCTCTGTAGCATTGTTCAAATGTGATTGTTGTTGATTTTGACCTGGGTAATATCTATCAAGTACATGTTGGCCATCAGCAATGCAACATGACATTCGGTTCTCCGTTTTGCTGGCATGTTGCTAACAACTATTTTATTTTGATATGCACATTCAGTGAACTCTTCAAAATATTGCTGGTACTTCCCTTCACAATTTAGTTCATTAATAAAGGCTTTCAGTGTATCCATTGTGTCACTTGCTACAATCAAATCTATTCCCTCATTTTGCAGATAATCAGAACAGATTTTCATCTTCCTGAAAACAAACTCATTATATGTATAGCTATGAAAATGTCAAATGATTTTAATCGCCTTAGCATTCCAACAGCTGCATCATCATCACCATCATCATCATCATCATCATCATCATCATCATCATCATCATCATCATCGTCATCATCATCATCGTCATCATCATCATTGTCATCTTCTGCAAGTTCACTTAATGTATTTTAATGTATTTATGCAGCAGCCCTAAAATGCAACTACAACCTCCGTTTGCTCTTGACTCTGCATATTTCTGGATTTTGACTCTTCCAAAGAGATTGACTTTGCTTTCATATAGGGCATGCTTTATATATGAAAGATAAATGAACGTGTAAATTGTTGAAGAAGTTCAAATACAACGCTTACTGCTTCATTTGACTTAACTGAATGCTCTTGTATAAAGCTTAATACGTGACTGTAACAATGAATTCTCTATTATTGTGCGTTCTCACACTTTCATAAATGCCAGAAATGTTATTGGCTCCATTATACGTTTGAGCTGCTATTTTGCTAACATCAAGCTCAGGAATGGTATTTGCTAAATTCTCACCTGTTTTGTCAGTTACTCGAACTAGACCGAGCATACATTCATAGCATTCATATTGGTAAATGTGACAGACAAATATGCTCATAAGGGACTTTACATGAGATGTTACCTCATCGCAAGATGTTGCAAATATTCGGACTCAGAAATTTCTTGGACAATGCAACAAACTACTGAGTTCTCAAGTATTCTAATCATCTCATTTTGAATAGAAGTTCAGAGATTACAAACATTTTCATGATGAGAATCAATCCATTTCTGCAATGGAGGGTAATATTTTGCAAGGAATTGAGCAAGCTCTTGAAAGTTACCTTTATTAATGGAAGTGTTTTTTCATCATGTCCTCGAAATGACAATCCCAATTTTGCCAAAAACTTTGCACAGTCAAACAAAGTCATGACAATTTCCCGATTTTCATTTTTGATGATTTCATTGTGACTTCGTTTTTCAGCTGCTAAATCATTTAAACTTTCAGCAATATCCTTTGTCATCCCTTGCTTGTAAATATTAAAGCAACTTTCAGAATTTCGATGCATTTGAGATCTCTGATGTTTACCTAGCTTGCTATTTATACCAGTTGCATTTTTCAATTAAAGCATCATTGCTTTATTAATTCTGAATCAGCACAACCAAACTTTATAACAAAAAACCCACAATAAAAGCAAATCCAAGAGTTTTTTAAAACCGAATATTTAAGCCAAGGCCACTCCAAGTAACATTTAATTTGAAAATGATATTTTCTAGTACCATAAACTTTAACGGGGAAATTTGTCAATATAGGCCGAACTGGACCGAAAGTTACAATGTTTTTAAGATTTTGTTGAGAGTCAACCTCAAAAGCTGGATCACGTTCTACATGAATGTTTATTGCAATGGCTGACTTTGTGTCATATAATGTAGAGGGTGTCTCAATTACAGATGGTGTTTTTATTGTACTAGATATTGACAATATTGGGCGAATAACAACTTCAGTAGATAAATGTGAATCAGTTTGAATTGCCCTAGCTTCAGTGCAATTGGAAGACGTGGGTTTTGAAACTTTTTCCTAAACCAATTGTCAAGGCTGTAATTAATTGACATGATATAAAAGATCATTTTTATTTAAATGCTTAGCTACCTTTACTTAATCAAAGAGCTTCGAATCAAGCTATTGTGAAAAATCATTAATTTAACTCTTAATTTATTAAGAAAACTGCAAAGAGATACTTGAACTGTCAATTCTGTTACAATTCTACTCGTGCACTAATCTTTATTATGATGGCTTGCAATTGATTTTTCATTGATTTTTATAATAAAAATGAGAAATGCATATTTTTTACTTTATAGTAATATTTGTTTAAAAACCACTGCCAGACTTTCAGATGAAATATGATATTAAATCTAATTATTATATTCTATTTTGTATAATTGGTTGTCTCAGCTCAATTCAATTTGCAATTAGAAATACATTTTAGGTACATGGCCAAATATTTTACCTACATGTCGCACCTAACCATATGCAGCCATTCTTAAGTATGACTAAGAAACTATGTTTCGCGTTGGCTGTAAGCACTAGTAAACTAATGCCCATGTTCCACAGTTTTTGTCTAGCATTGACGAGCCCTTTGCAATAGCAGGCTCATAAACATGTTCAATCAGGGCTGCTTGTTGTGCATATGACACAGTATGAGCTTGTCTGGTTTACTGCTTCTAACTGCTTCAGCCGCTAAAATAGTCTAAAATTATGCCCACTCCCAACTGTCTTATATAAATGTAGTTGAATGAACTGCTAGCAGCAAAGCAAAGTGTTACAATGATGTTGATTTGGCGGGTACATCAATGCTATTAATAATAACTGTCTTAGACAATCAGTGTAAACCGTAATCCTCTAATAACAGTAGATTGTATGTTGAAATTTTTTTCTGCGAAAACTATCTCCATGACAGAATTTTCAGGTAGATATTGCAATGGAGTTTACAATACACTTGCTGGTTCCATCCATACGCAACAGTAACCTTGAAACTATTTGGCCTGCTTGTTTAAAATTTGGGGGACGCGTCCCCACCCTTGACGACGCCACTGAATCCCAGTAAAAACTCTGCCTATTTGTACTTCGATGTTTTTTTTAATGATTCCAATTATTGCTTGAGAATGGTAGACATAAATAACGAAAAGAACTAAGGAAAGACTAAACAACTTAGGAAAAACCTATAAATGTTTAGAATATTTTAACTTTAATAACTAGTAAACGTGCTCAAAAGTCAGGCATAGGTGCTCACGGGCTCCAAACGTATCATGTCATCGCTTGAATATTTTAATTGGTTTGAAATACATTATTATGATTTATAAAAATGTGTTATCCAACTAATGAATTTTGACCCAATAGCCCAAGTTCTATTGAGCCTTTAATCTGCCTGACACAACCCAAACTTTATGTGAAAATGTTACCAAAAATATAACCCAACCACAACTTCAATGCTTTTAAAGATTTCTTCATTATCACAGCATATAAAATGTATGATTATTTATAAAAAATATATGTACAAATTAGTTTACAAAATTTATCATATGAACTCAACTGTAAAAAAGATTCAAAATTAAAACAAAACAAAATATGAAATTAAGAAAAAATGGGCATTTTAATGATTTATGATTTATTGAAGCAGTTGGTTTAAGCACTGCCATAGCTGGGAGTTATGAGGTTGGCATTGTTAGCAGACGGAGATGCAGCAATTAAACTTATTTTTTAAATTTCTTGGATGGCGAGGGGAGACCAACCTCCGAGAGATTAAGCAGAAAAAGGAGCAAATTCAGTTCCTGATCCTGATGCAAGATAATCTTTGGCGTGCTTGGCTATCTTACGTAATATATTAAACTAAGCCATATGAAATTAACTATGTTTATCGATGTCAGAGTTCCATTTCACTGTCATCTTCTGATATTGTATGGATAAAAATATATTACTTATGTAAATATTATTTTAACGTCACAAACTTAAGTTGTTGCGCTAATCAATGAAAATTGAAAACACGTTTAATTTCATGCCATTGCAACAAGTTTCATGCGAATATGTATTTTTCAATGAATTATTGCAAGGCACTGCCTATATTGCCCTATGCCACTACAGAGGAAATTGGTATCGGTTTGGTTGGTCACAACTCACAGCTGCATGCCAATTTTAAATATTTAAATTTTTGTTTACATTTTGTGCTACAACAAGTGACCCATAATTTTTTATAGGTACTCTACGCAATCTGACCCAACACAATCATAAGCTTAGCATATGTGAACCGATCTAATCGTAACATTAATATGTTTGACTCTACCCGGACAATTATATTTAGCTAATTGAATCAAACTAAACCATTTACCATTCTGACTTTAATAACATTATATTTTATAGGTTTAATTGTAGCCTATATTTTTATGAAATTAGCTTTGGAAACACGCTGGATGAGAGCCACATTGCTGTCCGAACATTTAATGAAGTAGAAGAGAATTAAATCTCACACCTCCAAAAGTTTACTATGTGTCCTAAATTTAAAATTTATTAGTAATTTGTGAATATATAGCGATTTATCTAATTGATTTGTGTTTCTCCAATTATAAATATTTAATAGCGTGTGGTCTTGTTTTGTTTTTGCGTTTTGTTCAGATATATTGACCCAAGTTGTTACATTTATTATTTATAAGCAATAGACTGCTGGAGTCATATATACAATAACTAATAAAAATGATTTCCAAATTTAATGATTTAAACAATATATCTAAAAACACTCGATTAGTTACTAAAACTGACTAGCTTTGGCTTTTGTTTAAATAACACTTAGGTCATTGTATCCTTCCAAATATTGAGTTCAATTTTGAGAAATTAAGAAATCATATTTTAGCTTTAACATAATAATAATAATAATAATAATAATAATAATAATAATAATACCGTGGGACTTCAACATCCAGACAAGCAAGGTAATAGAAGCACGGAGGCCAAACCTAGTAGTGGTAGACAAAGAGAAAAGGTTGGGAACAATGATAGACATAGCAGTACCAAAGGACAGAAATGTAGAAAGCAAGGAGTAAGAGAAAATAGACAAGTACAGGGAGTTGGCAGAGGAAATAGAAAGGCTGTTGAAGATAAAGAAAGTTGAAGTAGTCCCTGTAGTTGTAGGAGCACTAGGAGCAGTGAGTAAGAAGCATGAGATATTTGGAGGAGTTGGGAGTACCAAAGTGGGAAGGAGCAGTAGCACAGAAAGCAGCATTGTTAGGAACAGCTAGAGTCCTGACGAAAGCTCTCTGACTCCCTGTGAACTGATGAGTTCCCCGAGCTGAGAGGGATACCAGCATGAAGCTGTGAGAAGAAATGAAATAAAAATAATTATAATAATAATTATTATTATTCAAATATTCACATTGAAGAAATAAATCATGATAATAGGACGTACAAAAATAAGAACGATGTCGCAAATATTTTAAACATAAATTTTGAAAATATGGGTAAATTCAATTTTAAATTCGAAGAAAATGGAAACTTTTCTTCTCAACAACCTGTTATACGAAGGGAACAGTTTCATTTCCATTTAATTTCCTATCATGATCTTAGAAATGTAGTAAATAAGCTAGATACTGATTAATCGTGTGGATCCAGCAACCTACCGTATTGGTTAATTAAAAAATATTTTTTTTTGTGAATACCTACTTGTAGCATTTAACCAAAGTATTATAAATAATGACTTTCCTGCGCTGTTAAAGCAATCTGATATTTCACAGTTATATAAAAAAGAAGAACCACTAGATCCCATGAACTATCGACTGATTAGCATAACACACTCTTTCTCAAAAATATTTGAAAAACTTCTAGCTGCACAAATGTGGAAGTTTATTAATGACAATAAAATTTTATCAAGTAATCAGTTTGGATTTCGACCTAAGTTCAGTACATCTGATGCGATTTTAATTAAACTTAAGAGGCATAAGTTTTTTTCTCAAATAATAATGCATTTTTATAGTCTACTTAATAATCCTGTCGTTTAGACTTTCTTGAAAAAATTTGAAGAAAATTTTTTGAACATGCATAATTGTTAATTGGAAAAATCAAAATATTAATATTATCGCAGAAACCAGGCTCGTTACCTTGAGTTGTGGCCATGCATTCATGAATCATTTGCTTTGTAACTGAAACAATGATAATATCACATTCATTGACTAAGAATTCTTCAACAGCTGTTGTATTAACTGGTCCATTTGTTAATAATGCTTCTTTATAAACTATAGTAAAATTGAATCCAAATGTCGTTTTGCGTATATCAAATATTGAAGTGTAGTTGCATACCAATTGCATATTTTTAAAGGAAGTAAAATTTGCCATTAGTTCCAAGCACTAAGACAACTCAAAATTAAGGTAATAATNCGCTGTTAAAGCAATCTGATATTTCACAGTTATATAAAAAAGAAGAACCACTAGATCCCATGAACTATCGACTGATTAGCATAACACACTCTTTCTCAAAAATATTTGAAAAACTTCTAGCTGCACAAATGTGGAAGTTTATTAATGACAATAAAATTTTATCAAGTAATCAGTTTGGATTTCGACCTAAGTTCAGTACATCTGATGCGATTTTATCAATCATAGAAAAGATTAAAGTAAATATAAATCAAAATTTGTTCACAGCAGTGGCCTTATTTGATTTAAGTAAAGTATTTAACTCAATGAATTTCGGTATTTTAAAACAAAAGTTAAGGCGACAAGGTAAATACAGGAAATTTTATTATGAGTTTCTTAAGCAATCGCAAACAGCGAGTTAAAATCGACCATATTTTTTCAGAGTATGCTACTACAAATCTTGGTGTACCCAAGGAACTGTATTAGGACCCATTCTATTTGCATTATACGTAAATGATATTTCAAAATCCTTGACAAATGGAAGTATTTACCAATACGCAGATGATACTAACATATTACGAACAGCAAAAAATCCCTTTGAGGCAACTAAACATTTGACAATAGATATTGGAAACCTCGTAACATATTTCAATCGTAATAAACTAAAAATCAATTCTGACAAAACTCAATTTATCATCTTTTAATTTAAACAACAACAAAGGCTTACTGAAAATATTTAATAATATTTGTGATAACGAAATTAGTCAAAGTAAATGTGTAAGCTCAACGCATGGTCGAATTGGTTTTAAAGCTGCTCTTTATTAATATTGCATATTTAAATAGTTTTGTAAATATTTTTGTCATGTGTTAGTTTATATACATTTAAGCAATAAATTTGCTTTGACTCGTATTTAAATCAGAAAGTGCATCTGATAAGCGCAATAAAAATAATAAGAGAAAAATGTTCAATAAAATTTCAGAAATCTATTCGAGAATGAAGACATAGATTTAATTGATTGCTTCCAATTCCGGATTTTTTCGTTCGAAATTTTTCTTTGGTAAATTTCCGTAAGTAAATCATCTTCCAGATAAAGTATTTGATTGTACCCTTTTTCATTATTTTTGTTAATAATTGAAGCAATATTTTTGTAGTTATTAATAATTCCAAATCTTATGGCTTTATTTTGAAGAATGTCAATTTTATTCCCCTAGTATGACTATATATATATATATATATATATGTTGAATAATTGTTGGCATGTTTTTTCTGAACACATTCATGTCAACGTAAATGTTTTATCTGTAAATGTGGGCTATTTTTCTTTTTATTATATGGTAGCAGAGAGTGGTTCTATATAGCCTCTGGTGGGAATTATAAATTGCCTCCTTATTTTGATGATGACAAACAGTATGATGTTTGGAAGTCCGAAGTGGATGTAGGGAAAATAGTTACTGATCTTCCTTCTGCAAAACAAACACCAGCATTAGCTTTATCATTACCACAAGCGAAAGGGGACATTACTCTGGAAATTAAATTTGATGATCTTAAATATGAAGTAAATAGAATGAAGTTGTTAATGGATAAATTGAAATCTGTATATGCTAAAGAAACTGTTGATCAAACTTATGAAGTTTATGTGCAATTTGAGAATGTTAATCGTGGTAAAAGTGTATCAGTGAGTGAATACATTGTGTTTTTTGAAAGAGTTAACAACATGAAGCAACATAAAATGGTATTCCCTGATGGGTTTTGGCATGTAAATTATTATATTCTTCTGGTTTGGAGAGTAGGAAAATACAATTGGTTTTGTCATCTGTAACCAAACTTGATTATGCTGAAGTTAAGACATCACTCAAAAGAATTCTTTGTTTAAATCCTATTACGTCTATGAATGACGATTTGGCTTCTGCTATAATGATTTAAAGTTAACAAGGGTTTTTTAGGTATCAGGTGTTTCTAATACCCGAGAAGATTCCGTTTTTGTTTCTCACAATCTCGTGAAAATAGGCGGCGTTATAATAGTAATACATATTTTACTCCTAATTCTAATTCACGTTTATCAAATCGAAATAAAAAATTCTGAAGAACAAAAATTCAATCCATTAGATAGACATAGAAATGTATCCAAATTTGCTAAATTTGGATCACTGTATCATTAGGTTAAGAATTGTCCTCATGTTAAGCAGTAAGATGAGGAATATTTATCATATGCAAGCAATGTAACGGAAGAATTATTCGAGAGTCACATGACCATTGTAAAAATGGTTTCAGATTTTTCTCAATACTATTGATATATCAACACGAGCACGATTTATCACCGAAAGATCTAGTACATCTATTATTTTTTGTGATGGCAAGAGTATTAAGAGCAGGTATGTTATTCATTTACCTATTAGTATTGATCTATTCAATGTTACTTGAAAGCAGACGTAGTACCGGGTAATCTGCATTTATTAATGAGTGTTAGTAGTATGGGAAAAGCTCGGTTTACAATAAACTTATATGATAAATATGTTATTGTGGGTAATTGCTTAAAAAGATCCAATTGAAAACAAGTACTACAGGCCATTTATTGATGCCTATATACTTTATGAAAATGTTGACTCAATTTCTTTCATTAGTGTTGTCAATTTGGATTATAACTCAATTCAAAAACGTCATCGTCAATTTGGTCATTCCTCCACTGAGAAGTTAAAAAGTTTGTTAAAAACGCGGGTTATGGTAGTAATTCAGTTGATGATTGAATATTTTGAACAATGCAACAATGTGAAGTTTAGGTTCAAATTGGGCGTGCCTCTATTAATCCAGCCACATGTTTACCTTTAGCTACGAGAGTTGTCCAAAAGAGTGCTCTTGATCTTCCTCATCTTGACAGAACTGAGAGGAGGAATATATTCGAGTGAGTTTCATCCCACTTTTTTCTGATTGGTCGAGAGGTCGAGTGACGCCCGTCCACTTTTTTCTGATTGGTTGAGAGGTGGGTCGTAGGGGGTTCCACTTTTTTGTGATTGGTCGAGAGGGTTGGCT
>CABFPE010000131.1:554614-575224 GCA_900660155.1 Hofstenia miamia | reverse complement strand
TTTTGATAGAGGATTTTATGAAAATTGAAATTACCTCATTCTTTACATTTAAACATTTCTAGGTCGATTCTCTTTCCAAAAAACTCGCAATATTGAATACCCTGTGTGAAATCCTTCAAGCTAATAAAAACCTACCACATTGTAATACGATTAAAATACCGGGAAATACTCATAAACATAATTCTAGGTCAAAACTTTCACATGTGCTAGGTTTAAGGAAGACGTTTTAAATAAATCCTTGAGTATTAATGTAGCCATTCCAACCAGGAACTCGCAACCTAGAGAAACTAAAAACATTGAAAAAATGTATTTCTGGTAAATCATTGCTAGAATACAAACTGTATAAGGATGACAATGCGATAACTCGTTATTAATGTAATACAATAGCAATTTATTCATAGCTTGAAATATGTGTTTTTGTAATTTATGTAATTTGAGTATATGTGTTGTGTGAATTTATTGATGCTATTCAGATAAATTATCAGTTATTTAATTGTCAACATTTTTCTGCATAAATAATCTTTCATTCTATTTTATCTAACATGTTTTATATATATTAAAATATATACTAATCCATGCAAGTTGGAATTCACTCTTGGGAATTTCAGATTAAATTCCAGTCCTGTTCTCAATCCAACTGAAATACAATGTCACTTCTAGCTCTCAAAATCTAATTTTATATATATATATATATATATATAGAATTTTTCATGTAAATATTTAATTAGACTTTGAAAAAAGTTCTGCCGGTCAGACCGGCCGGTCAACCGGTTTCAGTTGGCACTGTACCGGTCGGGTTGGGTTGCCAATTTTCCGACCAGTTTACACCTATGCTTGTATTATATATGTTAAGGTATGCAATTCATCAACTAATCGAATCTAAATCGATGCGGATGTTAATAATCGAATCAAATCGCGTGTCGATTCACAATCGGCCAAATTTGATAGATTATTATTTGTTTACTATGGACTTTAAAAAGAAATACCCTAGTTAACATATATCATCGCTTAGAATAAAATGAATCAAACAGTTTGAATGCTTTTCATTGTTAGGTATAAGATATATAAATAATAGAGAACTGTGGAACTACATATTTTTTTCTATTTCCGACCCTAGTCCTATTATATATAATTATACTTTATGCACCGACATTAGAGTTTTAGTTTTCAACTAGTTTCTGGAATGTGATTGGAGCAAAATCCTTTATCTCTCTCATTCTGTGAAGTAAACAGTAATTTTTATTGCCGTGGTTGTTGCAGATCATCTAGACATTAAAGGTTGTAAAGTTTGCTCAAACTTAAAAGATACACAGTTATAAAAATTGTAGTGTTCTTACTGTAACTAGGACCAGGCGGTTTCGATATTTTTGATGTCGGTTCGGTTCGATTTAAAAAAGACCGCGGTTTCGGGTTGCCTTCGCTATTTTTAATTTAGCAGACGAGACTAATAATCATCATCGTAGATATCCTCAACTTATTTTCGTATCTTACGAACATTATTTCACGTAGGGTAGTAGTTCATAGTTTATACAATTGCAAGCTATTTCTAATTTAATTTTGAATCTTTCGGAGAGGCATTTGTTGGACCGGAGTTGGAGGTGGTACGGGTTTGGGGCCAAATTTTCTGTCATTACGTTGGGCTGCGCTCAAAATTGCCGCAAAAATCCCACCGGGCAAAAGTCCGCAAAATTTTCGCCTGTGTCGCTAAAGTTCCTCCAAGTTCGCAACTGCGGTCGAAATTCGGTCAGTTTTGTTTACATTTAACAAGGATTGGACTATTATATCAAAATTAAATAAATTTTTATTCGGGCCAGGCAGAGCTTCAGGCCTAAGTTCTTAAAGTCAAAACAGGCCGTACCAAAGACCTAGAACCCCTAATCAAAAGCAAATAGACTAAAAAGTGCAATAAGTGGTATTTAGAACTTTAGAATTAAATTTAATTTAGTGTTAGCAGTGAATATAGTCTAAAACTATTACAATGATAAATACATTATGAAACATGTGATAATTTGATTGGCAAATGAGGAAACGATAAGAAGATGAAGATTATGAAAGTGACAAACATATACAAGCACGAGATCTAAATTACGCGTGCTTAATTACTCACTATTTTGCATCATCGAAAATCGCAAACCGAAACCGTTCAATTTGAAAAGTCCGTTTCGATTCGGTTTTCTAAAAAAACCGCGGTTTCAGTTTTCGGTTTGCTATACCGTCGGGACTTAACTGTAACCACAAGCTTAAAGAGCTATAGATTTTCTTAGGGAATAATAACGAAAAAGGCATTATTGCAAAGGTTTAAAATAAAAGTATAAACTTTTAGGCTACCATATTTGTTCTCGCCTTGTCCAGGTGCAAAACTGTTTTAAGCAAGCCGAATTATTTCTTAGATACTAGTCTATTATAATATCCTAGTCTCAGACAAAAGAAAGTTCTCTGAGTTTTCGGATATACTGTAAAATTGACATTTAGAAGCAGTTATATACAACTACATTTTTGGTTTCTGTTGCTAAGCATTACATTTTATAAATTTCATTTATATGACAATATCTATATTTGCAAAAAATTCAATCACAGCTTGAGTCAACTGAAGACTACACGACTAGAAAAATACAAATATAGAATAATATGCTGTTCATTTGCACATAGATTTATTTTTTCAAAGATATTCCTTTGTCCTTCCCTACATCAAAATTTAGGATAAATGTAATTTAACTCAGGAAGGAAGACATCATCACCCCAAATTCTGGATTTAGCTCATAGTTCCATGCTTCTCTAAAAAATCATCAACCATTAAGAAAAATATGTTATCCCCAAAAATCACAGTGAGGAATTGACACGAAATGAATCAATTTAGAACCGCTTTACAACATATAATCAGATTCCATTAAAGGAAGTAAGGAAAAACAATTTTTTACTATGGCTTTTGCCAAACAGTAAAATGCATGGGGCCTATAAAGTCCCATTTGCCCCAAAATCTATCAAGTACTTACTTTGAAAGAATGCATCCCTACAATGCATATTGCTTCCCCATATAGGAAGATTTCGTGCCCGCTAAAAATGTTTTTTGCTATGCATTCTCAAGAAAATACATGTACAAATAAGATGCAAATTACCCCANCACTGCTTCACTATAGAGAGAGATTTCGTGACGGCTAATTTAGAGCAACCGCTAAAAAATGTTTTTTGCTATGCATTCTCAAGAAAATACATGTACAAATAAGATGCAAATTACCCCAAAATCTAACGAACATTTCCTTTGAAGGAAAGCAGCACTACAATGCGCACTGCTTCACTATAGAGAGAGATTTCGTGACGGCTAATTTAGAGCAACCGCTAAAAAATGTTTTTTGCTATGCATTCTCAAGAAAATACATGTACAAATAAGATGCAAATTACCCCAAAATCTAACGAACATTTCCTTTGAAGGAAAGCAGCACTACAATGCGCACTGCTTCACTATAGAGAGAGATTTCGTGACGGCTAATTTAGAGCAACCGCTAAAAAATGTTTTTTGCTATGCATTCTCAAGAAAATACATGTACAAATAAGATGCAAATTACCCCAAAATCTAACGAACATTTCCTTTGAAGGAAAGCAGCACTACAATGCGCACTGCTTCACTATAGAGAGAGATTTCGTGACGGCTAATTTAGAGCAACCGCTAAAAAATGTTTTTTGCTATGCATTCTCAAGAAAATACATGTACAAATAAGATGCAAATTACCCCAAAATCTAACGAACATTTCCTTTGAAGGAAAGCAGCACTACAATGCGCACTGCTTCACTATAGAGAGAGATTTCGTGACGGCTAATTTAGAGCAACCGCTAAAAAATGTTTTTTGCTATGCATTCTCAAGAAAATACATGTACAAATAAGATGCAAATTACCCCAAAATCTAACGAACATTTCCTTTGAAGGAAAGCAGCACTACAATGCGCACTGCTTCACTATAGAGAGAGATTTCGTGACGGCTAATTTAGAGCAACCGCTAAAAAATGTTTTTTGCTATGCATTCTCAAGAAAATACATGTACAAATAAGATGCAAATTACCCCAAAATCTAACGAACATTTCCTTTGAAGGAAAGCAGCACTACAATGCGCACTGCTTCACTATAGAGAGAGATTTCGTGACGGCTAATTTAGAGCAACCGCTAAAAAATGTTTTTTGCTATGCATTCTCAAGAAAATACATGTACAAATAAGATGCAAATTACCCCAAAATCTAACGAACATTTCCTTTGAAGGAAAGCAGCACTACAATGCGCACTGCTTCACTATAGAGAGAGATTTCGTGACGGCTAATTTAGAGCAACCGCTAAAAAATGTTTTTTGCTATGCATTCTCAAGAAAATACATGTACAAATAAGATGCAAATTACCCCAAAATCTAACGAACATTTCCTTTGAAGGAAAGCAGCACTACAATGCGCACTGCTTCACTATAGAGAGAGATTTCGTGACGGCTAATTTAGAGCAACCGCTAAAAAATGTTTTTTGCTATGCATTCTCAAGAAAATACATGTACAAATAAGATGCAAATTACCCCAAAATCTAACGAACATTTCCTTTGAAGGAAAGCAGCACTACAATGCGCACTGCTTCACTATAGAGAGAGATTTCGTGACGGCTAATTTAGAGCAACCGCTAAAAAATGTTTTTTGCTATGCATTCTCAAGAAAATACATGTACAAATAAGATGCAAATTACCCCAAAATCTAACGAACATTTCCTTTGAAGGAAAGCAGCACTACAATGCGCACTGCTTCACTATAGAGAGAGATTTCGTGACGGCTAATTTAGAGCAACCGCTAAAAAATGTTTTTTGCTATGCATTCTCAAGAAAATACATGTACAAATAAGATGCAAATTACCCCAAAATCTAACGAACATTTCCTTTGAAGGAAAGCAGCACTACAATGCGCACTGCTTCACTATAGAGAGAGATTTCGTGACGGCTAATTTAGAGCAACCGCTAAAAAATGTTTTTTGCTATGCATTCTCAAGAAAATACATGTACAAATAAGATGCAAATTACCCCAAAATCTAACGAACATTTCCTTTGAAGGAAAGCAGCACTACAATGCGCACTGCTTCACTATAGAGAGAGATTTCGTGACGGCTAATTTAGAGCAACCGCTAAAAAATGTTTTTTGCTATGCATTCTCAAGAAAATACATGTACAAATAAGATGCAAATTACCCCAAAATCTAACGAACATTTCCTTTGAAGGAAAGCAGCACTACAATGCGCACTGCTTCACTATAGAGAGAGATTTCGTGACGGCTAATTTAGAGCAACCGCTAAAAAATGTTTTTTGCTATGCATTCTCAAGAAAATACATGTACAAATAAGATGCAAATTACCCCAAAATCTAACGAACATTTCCTTTGAAGGAAAGCAGCACTACAATGCGCACTGCTTCACTATAGAGAGAGATTTCGTGACGGCTAATTTAGAGCAACCGCTAAAAAATGTTTTTTGCTATGCATTCTCAAGAAAATACATGTACAAATAAGATGCAAATTACCCCAAAATCTAACGAACATTTCCTTTGAAGGAAAGCAGCACTACAATGCGCACTGCTTCACTATAGAGAGAGATTTCGTGACGGCTAATTTAGAGCAACCGCTAAAAAATGTTTTTTGCTATGCATTCTCAAGAAAATACATGTACAAATAAGATGCAAATTACCCCAAAATCTAACGAACATTTCCTTTGAAGGAAAGCAGCACTACAATGCGCACTGCTTCACTATAGAGAGAGATTTCGTGACGGCTAATTTAGAGCAACCGCTAAAAAATGTTTTTTGCTATGCATTCTCAAGAAAATACATGTACAAATAAGATGCAAATTACCCCAAAATCTAACGAACATTTCCTTTGAAGGAAAGCAGCACTACAATGCGCACTGCTTCACTATAGAGAGAGATTTCGTGACGGCTAATTTAGAGCAACCGCTAAAAAATGTTTTTTGCTATGCATTCTCAAGAAAATACATGTACAAATAAGATGCAAATTACCCCAAAATCTAACGAACATTTCCTTTGAAGGAAAGCAGCACTACAATGCGCACTGCTTCACTATAGAGAGAGATTTCGTGACGGCTAATTTAGAGCAACCGCTAAAAAATGTTTTTTGCTATGCATTCTCAAGAAAATACATGTACAAATAAGATGCAAATTACCCCAAAATCTAACGAACATTTCCTTTGAAGGAAAGCAGCACTACAATGCGCACTGCTTCACTATAGAGAGAGATTTCGTGACGGCTAATTTAGAGCAACCGCTAAAAAATGTTTTTTGCTATGCATTCTCAAGAAAATACATGTACAAATAAGATGCAAATTACCCCAAAATCTAACGAACATTTCCTTTGAAGGAAAGCAGCACTACAATGCGCACTGCTTCACTATAGAGAGAGATTTCGTGACGGCTAATTTAGAGCAACCGCTAAAAAATGTTTTTTGCTATGCATTCTCAAGAAAATACATGTACAAATAAGATGCAAATTACCCCAAAATCTAACGAACATTTCCTTTGAAGGAAAGCAGCACTACAATGCGCACTGCTTCACTATAGAGAGAGATTTCGTGACGGCTAATTTAGAGCAACCGCTAAAAAATGTTTTTTGCTATGCATTCTCAAGAAAATACATGTACAAATAAGATGCAAATTACCCCAAAATCTAACGAACATTTCCTTTGAAGGAAAGCAGCACTACAATGCGCACTGCTTCACTATAGAGAGAGATTTCGTGACGGCTAATTTAGAGCAACCGCTAAAAAATGTTTTTTGCTATGCATTCTCAAGAAAATACATGTACAAATAAGATGCAAATTACCCCAAAATCTAACGAACATTTCCTTTGAAGGAAAGCAGCACTACAATGCGCACTGCTTCACTATAGAGAGAGATTTCGTGACGGCTAATTTAGAGCAACCGCTAAAAAATGTTTTTTGCTATGCATTCTCAAGAAAATACATGTACAAATAAGATGCAAATTACCCCAAAATCTAACGAACATTTCCTTTGAAGGAAAGCAGCACTACAATGCGCACTGTTTCACTATAGAGAGAGATTTCGTGACGGCTAATTTAGAGCAACCGCTAAAAAATGTTTTTTGCTATGCATTCTCAAGAAAATACATGTACAAATAAGATGCAAATTACCCCAAAATCTAACGAACATTTCCTTTGAAGGAAAGCAGCACTACAATGCGCACTGTTTCACTATAGAGAGAGATTTCGTGACGGCTAATTTAGAGCAACCGCTAAAAAATGTTTTTTATGCCATGTATTAAGATAGAACGCGAAATCAATTGTCGTACATCATCATGCGACAGAATTATTTCGTGTAATGGATCGCGGAGGGATCCAGCAGCCAGTCTGATTTCGTCTTCAACGTTCTCTCAGTCGCCTATCTTTATTTTCAACAAGTTTAAAAGGGAGAAGTACGAGCGATGCTCCTGAACTATTTATATCATTGAAATGTATTCTGCAGAATTGTTTTTTCAGAAATTTTTTCAAAGAATTTTGGTGCTGAAAGGAAACTTCAACTTATTTGTATTTTTGCAGTTGACTAGATGTTGCTATATATGATTATTTTTATCTTTACATATTCATAAACCCTAATCGGTCGGTTGTTAAGCGATGTTAAACTACTTAGCTAACTCAGCTTGTTTCAACGTTTTTAAGTCATGCAATCAATAGTATTATATATGTTTTGCAAATCAAATTACCATTTAAAGGAATGTGCTGGCACTGGCAGTGGACGCATTTGTACGTTATTCTGACAATCTCATTACAATAGGTAACGACAGTTCCTTGAAGGATAAGAAGCAAGAAATTGTTTCAGCCTTAAAGTTTGGAATACCTAAAATTTCAGAATTATAAATTCGTATAAAATCTTTGTATCGTGAGGTTGAAGAAGGGCATAAGAAATTGAAAATTAGAGCAGAAGAGGAATTGCGTAAACTCGTTGAATGCAACAGTGAACAAGCCTCTTCATCTTCAATGCTAAAAGCAGTAAGTAACACGTCATTTCGTTTAAACTTACGCATTAATGGCATGCCCGAGGTTTCAGGAAATTATGAAGATAGATTGAAGTGTGAAATGGAATTAGTAAATGACATTTTAAAATATTTAAATATATAAGATATATATATAAGATATTTTTAGAAATAGAAGCTTTATGGATTAAATTTTCTCCCTCTTGCTGACTTCTTGGTATTAGTGGATACATCATTGAAGTAATCTATCATCCGCATTGGAGTAATACCGAAAACAAAAGATTGACAAAATACTTTCAATTTGAAGCTAGGTCATTTGAAATTGATTATCCAAATCATGTGATAATTATAGTAGGAGATACTAATGCTATAAATAAACAAAATTTCACCTACACCAAATAGTTAAATTCCCAACCCACCTTGGCAAAACATTAGACAAAATATTTTCATCGAATCAAGCCATCTTTAAAGAATTTTGTCCCCTACCAAGCATAGGAGGATGTCTCAACCAATTAATAATAATGCTAGAACCCCTAATCAAAAGCAAATAGACTAAAAAGTGCAATAAGTGGTATTTAGAACTTTAGAATTAAATTTAATTTAGTGTTAGCAGTGTTAGCAGAAAATAAACCACAATCAAATTCTTACATATTGCGTTGAAGTATTTGTGATACAAACAAATTACAATTTCGGAAATTTTTATTATCAGTAAACTGGATGGAATTCTCTAAGAAGTACTCGAACTTTGTTAGTCAATGGGATGCGTTTTCATCTTATATTTCACATCAAGCCATGGATAAGTCAAAAAATAAAGATACTCATAAAGAAAAGAGGACAAGCATTACACTCTGACATTTTAGCTAAATTTAAAAATTTTGCAATTACATTAACAGAGTTTTGAAGGTTTTACGAGAGATATACTATGAACATCATGTCAAGGAACTCAAACAAGTTAACCCTTCATAGTGGTGGTCATGTATTAAGAAAATGAGTGGATAACTGTTCGATCAAGGCAACTAACTAATGGAGAATCACTCAGTCAAATCTCGCCAAGTGACCTTGCTAATGAAATTAATTTAAAGCTAACAGAATCTGTTTGCTATTTCCAACAAATTTCTCCACCAATAAGAAGTGATCACAATTGTGAAATAATATGTGATGAAATGATGATTTTTCATATTTTAAAGAAATTCCTGTTTGAAAAAGTTCTGGTCCAGGTAATAATTCTAATGGATTGCCCAATTGGATTATGCAAAGTTTTAGTTATGAACTAGCAAAGCCAATTTTGATAGAATCTTCTTTGTGTGATTCTTCAGCAAAAACTTTTGTTATTCCCCTTGAAAAGGTTAAACTGTTATTACACCATTGACGGATATACGTCCAATATCTTTAACTCACTGAGTATCCAAATTAATTGAACAAATTATTATTGACAAAGAACTGAAGCCTAAAATTTTTGCATTTTTAGATCTCAAACAATTTGGAGGAAGACCTGGTCGTTTTACAGTACATACTTTATTTGAGGTTATACACCATTGGCTGTCTCTGCTCGAAGCAAAGAACTCTTACCTACGAATATTCTTTTTCGACTTTAAAAAAGCGTTTGACTTTGTTATTCATCCAATAATTATATCTCTACTGCATGAAATTGGAGTTACTCCATCGATTATTTTGTGGATATCGTCATGTTTATAAAATCGCAGACAGAGAATGCGTCTACCTGACGGTACAGTCTCAGATTGGAAAAGGGTGCATGCAGGCTTTCGACAAGGCACAAAAATTTGTACATGGATATATATATATATATTATTCATTAATAAATTACTAATGAATTCATAATTTACACCAAATTTGTTGATGACACTACTGCTTGGCATCATTTAAGTAGAGCAGAATCCTTTAGTTCAGATAATGTTCTGCAAACAGTGTATAACTGGTGAAACAATAACTTTGCAGAAATGATCGTTAAAAAAATATAGAATTAACAATTTCGTTTATTCATAGTTTTGAATATTCTTAAGAAATATTACTGCCAAGCAACCCAGTCAAGCGAACTAAATGTGCAAAACTGTTAGGCATGAAATACAAGACAACTTAAAAGGGGGATTACATAAAGAAAAAGGCTGCAAAAAGTTACACTATCTTTGTAAATTAAAGAGAAGCAATGTTCCAAATAAAGATACAATCTCCATATATAAAGCCCTTATAAGGTCATCAATTGAATATGCTGCTCCGTTATGACACAACAGCATTACACAAGAACAAAGAAAGCAATTAGAAGCAATTCAAAAAAGAGCTCTAAAATAGTGTTTAGAGATTATGAATATGCTGAAGCAATGATAGCTGCAAATTGTGTTTCATTATATGACCGACGGCAAATGTTATGTAATATATTATGGGCAAAATGAAAAAACCAACATATCAATTGAATAAGTTGATCCCAGAACGATCATCATTCACAAAATCTGTGAATGGGATTTAGTTTACAAAAGTAATAAACTAAAGGACAGCTTCATATTCTCTGAAATCATCAAAAGATATGAAAAATATTATACACAATAAAATTGAGTAAGAAGAGAAGAGAAAGCATTATCTGTATCTCTATTATATAGTTAGCCTCATTCTCCTCTTTTAGAATTGCAAAGACACTATAACGTTCACTTTAATTTATTTAGTTAAATTTGTGAGGTTGTAAATTTCAGTTGAATGCACTATTATTCAATCCAAGGATTGTAAGTGCAAAACAAATATTATTATTTTATCAATATCAATGTGAATCTATGAAATATATAATGTAATACTTTCATCAGGCTACGAGCTAAGTAAACAAGACCTCTAGCATCCTTCTAAATAATAAGCTAACCATTCATAGATGTCCACTGTACAACAGAATGACTATCAGTGGTAAATTCAATGATTCCTCAAATCGATTACTGAGTAGGACAATTATAACTTCAACATTAATAATTGCTTAAGATAATCAGAAATAAAATGCAAAATTTACACTGTAAAAGGTATAAGTATCAAAGTAACAATTAAACAAAATGCACAATGATAAAAAATAAATATCAAACAAATTTAAATCTCATTTAAAAAAAAATTTGTGAACAACGTCTTATGATTTCCTAAATTTTCATCCAATAGTGATTTCATTTTTCTTAATTGTTCAGAAGAGAGATAGTTTTTGCCTTCACCTGATTTTCCAGATCTGAAGAAATTTTTAGGACCCTCAACTGTTTGCTGCATGTGCTTGAATTCACTAAGTTCAACTGCATTTTCAAAATTTGCATCAGCTTTCATATTAAGAAATTTCATTATTTTCTTCACACACAGTTCTTTTTCGCTAACTAGATCTTCATAAAACAGCAGTAAACAATGTTCTTTGCCCTTGTCACTAAGAGCATATTCAATCCATTCTTTATGCCACTTAAACCAACACCCATTTTCTGATTCTCCATTATCAATAAATTTTTCAAAAAAATCGTTAAGACTTCGTTCTGGAGTGTCGAAAAATGGCCAAAAAAACTCCAAATTCAAATAAAAATGATAATTGCTTATAAAACAATCTATTGGATTCCTAACAACCAAAATAGTTTTTGGTTTGCTAGTCAGAAACTCCGTAGGCATCAAACCAAAATTTAAATGGGTTTTCATTCTCCTTGGCGATGTAATATTTTTTGCCAAGTCTACCCCAAGCTCCTCCTTTTCTTCACCCATTTCTAAAAATGGAAATACATTGAAAATATCTGCAAGGGATTCTACCTTAACACCCTCAAGTTCAAGAATAATTTTCTGTGTTAAAGTCGTTCCAGACCTCTGAAATGTCACAAGAAATAGGTCATCATTTCTCAACTTCATTGACATTATTTTCTCCCATGCCTGCGGAGTAACCATAAGATCACTTGACTCTCTATAGTATCCATTAATTCGCGATGCTACAGATTTTACATTCTTGAACTTTTCAAGACGTGATGTACTTGATTTAATAATTTCAATGTTCACCATTCTAGCTAAATAGGTATGTGTAAATATTTACTCTACAAACAGAGATACTGACTTACAAGTGTACGCACGTAGTAAGCGCACTGCTTTCTAAATGTTAGTTAACCCTTGGGAAATATGGAGGATTTTCCATTAAAAAATAAACTGTGTTTATCATTAAGATTTAATGTGCTACGAAGACGACCCCTCAAAGCCACTTTTTGAAACATTCTAACTAAAGCATTTCAACAGAAATTTCGCTATGCCTATTAAAGAATAAAATCTATTACAAATCATTAAAAGATTCTGACTGTTATTAAAAGGAGCATAAGTTAACAGAATATTGGTTACAAATACAGCCTTGCGTGCATAATAGTTGAGACTAATGTTTTTCACATTAACATTGTTCTCTTCGTTGTTACTGGTACCTTGAAATTGCGAATTTCAGAATGTACCTGTTAGCATCTGCATGTAGGTACAAGGCACCTAGGAAAGCATGCACAATTTAGTAGAAGACCATCTGGACAGAAAAATCGTTTCAGATGGTTCCAAAACATTGATGGTTTTTTTGTATATTTGTGCTTCTGGGCTTCCAAAATTATCATGGTGGACGGGAATATCAATGGACCCATGTACAGGCTCTGCTAGATCATAGCAGCTTATTCCAACAGGAAAATGCGCCATGTCACAAACGTTCAAAAGTGGTGGGTACTTAAATTTGTCAATACATTATCTTACAGCAGTCAGAAATTATCTTACAACAGTAAAAAATATGTAACTATTGAAATCACTATAAAATATTTCTTAGCGAATAGCATTGATCAAAGAGCACTATCAATATGGTAAATAGTAAATTACATAAAAATATTAAAATAGTTTTCGGAGTTTAAGTAATTGATTGCAGTTAATCTCTTGAAAAATTTGGAAAATTACATATGTAGGAAGGAACTGAAATGTTATTTTAATGCTTATTTCATATTATTACTATTGAACTTGATGTCTCTTAAACAATATCCCAATCAAGCTCATTTTATGCATTTATGACTGTCGTGAGATAATTTCTGATGGCTGTAAGATAATGCATTGACGAATTTAAGTACCAAACTTCAAAAGTCATGGAATACATAAAAATCTGGGATTCTAGCAATAAATGACTGGTCAGCAAAGCAAGATCACTTGATCTTAATATCATCGAAAACTTATGGGAAGTAATAAAACTCTAATTGGAGGAAGCAAATTGAAAATTTTGTTCAATGGTTGCAAAAACTCGAATTTGAATTTTATGCAATTACGGATAGTTTTATTAAGGATTAAGGTCTTATATGAATCAATACCAAAACGGATAAAATTTGTAATTCTTGCAAAATAAATTATTAGTTCCTATTATTGGTTTGTCTTAAGCTCGATAAAACACTGTTTCATCCAAGAAATACACGTTTTTCTCCTTAAAATGTGATATTTTTACCTATTATAAATTATGCACAAGGTTGTATTATTCGCCAAATTGGAAAATTCTTTGCAGTCTTGAAGTCTCTAAGTTAGGGGCAATTGATCTTTGCTCTATTTCTATACCCCATGAGTCGTTGTGCTGTCCTTACTGACTTTATTCCCGACAATCATTCCAATCTCATTATGTTCAAAATCACTGGCACTGTCAATTTTCGCAAAAAGGGAGCGTCCACCGCTTTACCTATGTGCCCTTCTCTATAACTGACGCTGCTTTTTAGTTTTTATGAAATTTACAATCACATTGAACACAATACGGGAAATTTCGAAGAGTTCTACATTGCGCAATTTAAAATTTTTCATAATTAAAATTACGCTTGGGGAACTTCCAAAATCACTTTATTTTATCAAATGTATTGCACAATAAAAATTATTGAAATTATCAGCATTATTCTTATTTTGTTATTTTTTGTGGCTCCTTTTCAACATTATTTTGTTTTTATGAAATTATTTTAATAAAAAAGTAGCGAGAAATATATGCACATGAGGATCTTTGTTATAATTATTATTAGCATGCTGCTTAAGGTTTTTGAAATGAAATTTTTACTTGCTGGGACTTGGGCGTGTGGGCAATAAGTACACAATATTTTCCGAGAAGCTTATCTGAATATTTCAGTTTTGTACGATTTTTTAAAGTTTTCTTTTGTATGTATTTTTATCGGATTACAAGTATGAAATACGTAATTAATCATTGATTAAAATATTTAAGATATTTAGAAATTGTTTAGTAAATGGCTAGAAAAACTTAGAAGTTGTTTAATATATGTTGAAAATGCGCATTAAAAAAATTATAAATGGGTTAAAAAAAGACTTTTCAATGAGCCCGAAATTTCTAAGCTCATCTCTTTTAAATTTTGAGTAAGTTCGGCTTTGTTCACCAAATAAAATATTTAAAATTTTTTTTAAAAATATTGCGCTTTCCTATTATTTAATAAACATTTCTAAAATAAGAAAGGCATATTGAATTACAAAGTAAGAAAAATCTGGGTAATTAAATTATTAAGCAGTACTATAAATTTGCATTGCGTAAAAAGTTCGTTTTGGGCTCGTTGTATATCCAATGCTCTGCCCAAGCTCGGTTCGGCTCTGCTCGTTGAAATTTAGAAATGGTTTAAAATCGTTTAACTAAATGATTAATAAATGGACACTAGATGGCATTCAGCAATAGTTTAAAAATTGTATTATTATAATACGTTTTAGACAACGCATAATATATACTAAAACGTCTTACAACGTTTAATATTAATTTAACACACCTTCAAAACGTTTTTTTTCGTTTATTGAGTATTGATCAAAATTTAATAAAACTTACATAACTCGCAAAGTATTTGCAAATATTATAAAACTTGCAACGTATTTGCAAATACTTTGCAAGTTTTCGCAAATACTTATATTTTGCAAGATTTGCAGTATTTGCACAATACTTGCAAATACTTGCAAACTTTGCAAGTTTTGTTTACTGGGACTTCACAAATTTTATATGACAACCCGGAGTTGGGATACCATTCCCACTATCGATAGCAGAAATGAGTTACCAACTTCAATTATGTTTTGATTGACAGTAAGAGAAATGACAACATCTATTTTGTAAGTAATGTTACATATTCGGGTTCAACTGCTAAGACAAAATATGCAATTCCATATTTAGAAATTTTACTATGTAAACAGAATAAATGCATGAGCAAAGTACTTACATTTTGCTAAATAAACAATGTGCAAAGAGCGTAGACTGCGCAATATTGACATTCAGCCAAATCTCTGTTGCCTTAATGTGTGCTTGTTTTGCTTAATATAAATGAATGTTTAGATTTTTCTATGTTAATATTATAAAATATTTTAATAAATTGGGCCAGAGGCGTTTACAGAATTTAAGATTTGGCGGAGGCTAAAGTTAAAATTGCTTTTGTTATTTAATGAGGTTGTTGAATTCTTTGAAGGGCTTTATCAGATGCTTGCTTTGAATGAGGGGCTTAGTCACACCCCCTTATACTCGCCATATTATTGGGCCAATTATTGTTTTACATTAGAAAATTCCTCATGAATATTCTCAAATGTCCGCCTACTAGATTTTTAATTTGCTGTACTAACAACTGTTTTTCAAACTGCTATGAATAAAAGTAGTGATTGCTGTACAATTTGCTCATGATCAACATTCATTAGCTTTTAATTAAAGTAAATCTCTATACATGGCTGATATTCATTCTTAAATTATGATTTTGTTAAGGTTCGATGTTGGGGATTATCTACAGTACCGTGTATATTAATTGGAACACCAGATTCAAAAGTGATATTTTTAATACTACAGAATATGACATAAAAATATGTGTATTAATGATTACAAATGCATGAAAATGATAATTGTGAAATGTTTACATGAATGTTTAGTACTTGGTACTCCCTCCATGGGACTGAACAGGACGGAGCATGCTTTCATACAAAGCAATACAAAAAAGGTTGACCTTATATCATCATCAGTCTGCCAGATGTTTTGCATTCTTTGGATAAATTCATTCCATGTGATGCAGGGATACTGATGCAACCTTTCTCTTTAAAACAGACCACAAGGTCTCAATAATGTTCACGTTAGGGCGGTACGGTGGCCAGTCAAGGAGATCTAGGCCATGGTCGTCAAGGCGTTGGAGGATGTGTCGGTCTTTATGACAGTTGCGTTGTCTTGTTGAAAAATGGGATGATTTTCTTGTTGGAACCCACCAATGGAAAGGTGTAAATGGGTTTCGAAAATGTACAGGTATTGATTTGCATTCATTGATCCAAAAACAGCAGTCAAAAGTCCAGGTTCATCCAAAGAAATGCAACCCCAAAACATGAACTTTACACAAATTTGCTCGAGGATTTGTTCCAACTAATTTACACGGGTCTGTATATTTGCATGATTTCAACATTTAGTAACTATTCTAAGACATTACTGTAAGTTTGTGGCTATTCCTAAAGTAATTTTTATTGTCTATTTAAAAAAATGAGTTAACTAAGACCTTGCAATAGCCACTGTTGTTAACAAGAAAGATATAAAGGCATTTTATTTGTTTAACAAAATCCAAGTGCCATAAATATCATGCTTCATCATTTATTTATTCCTACCATATTAGTTGAAAATCAAATTTTGTGAATATCTTGTGAATATCAAATTTTTGAAATCTATTGCATTTGTTAATAATAGATAGTTGTAGGCAAGCACAGAAAATTGATAACCCTGAAAATGCTTTTTAAATTGACAATGAAAATTATAAAAACATAACTGGTATTAAACCATATTATGGTTATTATTGATTTTATTTTTCTTAGAAAGCCCTGAATATTTAAATACGTATTCTTGTATTTTTTTGTCTTTCATCTGAAATTAAATGGTCAAAGTAGATACATTCATAATTTATAATTACTACACAATGCAATAAGTTTATTATATTGATTTCCAACAATTGCCTCATATATTGATAAAGTAAATTTAGCTCACTAAATAAAATTTGTAGAAAGTATTCATGCGCTTTCTTTGCTAATATATTAGAAATTAAAATGGAAATACTACAATACCTATATAATTCAAACCTATTCATGTAATATATGAATTAAATGTAGAATTTCGAACGCATTATTTGTATGTGAAGTTTGGGGAGTTCCTTATAAAGATATTCTTACTCAAAATATTTTCACTATGCTAAATTTTTATTACACTATGTAAGCCATTTGTTGAATGAACATTTATTGACCTGAACATCATAATTATTGAATTTGAAATCAACATTTTGAATTGTCAATTTTAATACAAAAATATATGTAAATTTGAAACGATTCATTTGAGAAAAACTTGAAGCTAATGAGATTGACTGGACTCTGAGTTTATTAATTCAAACATATTTTTATTTTCTATTTCGTTATAATCTCTTGCAACTTTGTTATCTTAAAGATAAAACTTTCAAAATATTTAAATAAATTACTATATTAATGTTGCAGAAAATCCTTCACGTCTCAGAAAAGGCAAACACTATGTTTAATCTGCTAAATTATTGATATATAATCCACATCCAAGTATTTGGCGAGGGTTTTACGTGTGGGTGTGTCTAATGGCATAAATTTATTCTTTTGTCTTAATAAAATTAAATGAAATGGGGCTTTTGAAAGTAATGAAATTTTGGGCGTGCTCTGCATTTATGTTAAATGTTGAGCCTCTAGAAAAATGAAATTCATTGTCACTCAACATCCATCAAAGGGTAAACTACTGAAAATTATAGGATTATAGAGTAATATTTAAATTACGGAATTGATTAAATAGTTGAAAACTTTGCTTATCTTGTTTTCAATAATAGGAGTTACATTTTGTAATTTATGTGAAAAAAATTATTTTCAACTATCTCTTGAAAAAACCGAATTTCGTAAAAGGCTACGTTTTATCAGAATTCGACACACAATAGATTTATCGCTCCAAATATGACAAATGTTAAATCCCAATAAGGTTTCATTTTGCGTCATAGGTTGCCCAAAATCACAGCCTTAGTCAATAGGAATGTATTCACTAGGTTGAACACCCTATATATATATATATACATATACAATTTATTTTACTAGGTGTGTTTGGAAAGTAGCAAAACTGTTCACATAACTATTATATTTCAGATGATGAATTTAATATACAACATGTCCCCTTCAAAGTACTTTCCCAGGGCTTCTACGCAATATGCTAACTTCTTCAGTCATGATTCCACCACTCTCATGGTAAGATTCTCTACGATGTTTCAAAACTTCTTCATCAAGGTATTTTTATGTTTTCTACTTTTTAAATCTTAATGTTCTAGTGATTCAATTAAAATTCTGAAACAAAGCAATTCACAGAAAACCAAAAGAGGGTTGTTCACACTCTCATGCTGTTCATACTAATCTCATTTTCAAATCAAGCTCCTGAATGCATCTTCAACATCCTCTCTTCCTTCTTTGAAAATCTGTGCTACTCGGAAACCTGTTGAAGTAAGCCAAGAACTACTGCTTTGGTTTTTCCATGTTGAACAAGAAATTTCAAATGCGCCTGTTGATCAATGCTCATTACATTACTACAACAAAGAACAAAAAAAATAAATTATGCCACAACGACTTTCTATTAAGTAAGCGGAAGAATGAACGTGTGAAAAAGTGTATAATTTTTACAAACTGCAGAAATTGTAACTGCGGAAAACATAAGCAATGCTGACTAAGCCGGACAGAAAACTATAAATTTCTATTGCACACACTTCCCGCACAATTCACTCAGTCTTGTTACATTTAAAAAACCCTTATATATATAATCTAGCATTATCAGAGTTAGCGTAACAATAAGATAAAGTATGGAGCCATAACTTGATGAAAGCTTAGTGTCTACTATCGAGTAGGCGAAAGATTTCCATGCACCATAGTTTAGAGGGCTGTTAGTGAGATATAAACAATACCACTGCCCGCGAAACAATATTATAAGTTACTAAACATCTGGACTAAATAGTGTATATCGGTTGAACTGCACAAAGGCCTGCTAGAGGAGGCATGAGAGATCACGTGGCAATAACTGCCGAGGAAGGCTAGCGGTCATCAAAGGCATATAACGAACGGTTCTGCATCAGCATAAACCCAGGACAGGAACGGGCTTGTGCAGGTAATAGACAGCCGAGATAATCCTACAGCTGAATTGCCCACTGCGCAACACCTCTCATCTCCGTAGCAAATTTACCTGCCCATGGCCTCTGTAAATATTTGTAATCTATAGTAAAAGAACACCTTCCCTACATAAATTGTAAAAGTGTGATTATCTACATCAGTATGATGTATATTCAGAAGCCTCCGCATATTAAATGAACATGATCGAAAATCTGAAATTGTATTATCCATAAAATGGTGTTTTATTATGGCATAATATGCATGATTATAGTAAAAATCATAGTTAAATGTTATGGTCTTATATGTTTCATCAAATATCGTGGAATTGTAGCAAAACAGGCTTACTCTTCCTCAAAACTGTAGTTGACACCTGCATTTGAAATGGAGGGTAAGATAAAGTACACTTCATACAATATGTTAGAAACTCTCTTTACGTTTTCGATTTGAAACTACAATTTTTTAAACGAATATATTGTCCTTGTTTGAATAAATAATTCATAGAAACTTCTACCATTTTCCAACTCACAAATAAATGGTCTTGGTGCTGTGTATGTAGTGATGAGGTTAATTTCAATTGAAGTTGACTGAGTCAAGCACATACGTAACATATAAAAAAACAAGTTAGCCACGATGTTTCAGCAAAAAAGGTCGTACTGTATTCACGTTGTTTTGAAACTATCTCATTGGTTTAAATATTCATCTATTATCGTTTTCCGAATTTCTTTCAACAAGATTGATTAATATTTCATGTGTTAAACACTATATTATATTTGAACACTAACTAATTACTTTGAAACTAGGCAAATAACATGCCAATGAAGCTTATATTCTCAGCTTTAGAACATGCTATTAATAAATGTATAAGGTAATTATTATACAATGAAAATAACTTTTCTATAAAAAACCATTTTTGAAAAAATTTACAACATATATAAAATGTTCAATTTTTGTGATTATCAGACTCTTTTAATGTCTACAAAAAATAAATTTGCTTAGCTGAAAAATACAATGGAAGTAGAAATGATTGAATATCAATACCACGCAAAACATCATTGCCGTTGAGTTAAAACTTAGAATTTCAAAAATGAGGTTTAAGCGGAAACATTCCTACTCAACATATCAATTAGCAATTTCTAATAAGAAGTAGCTTTTGCATTAATCATTTCCATTCATTTTGTTATCCTTTGCAATAATTACAAAAAAAATTAATTTGGAAGAAATATTAAGTTTTTAAAATTTTTTTTTCAAATTTGCATAATAGTTACATTGAAGAGAGTTTTCAATTATTTGCAGTGAACATTTAATTGGGGTCCCGCTAGACGGGATATCTTTGTTTCGGGTAGAGTCCAGTCGGGTAAGTCTTTTGAAGTTTGAGTCAAGTCGAGTCTTGAGTCGCGTTAGATGTTACTAGAAATTAACCACCACAGTATCATGTGCTCGTATAATTTTTTTAGTCCAAAGCCTATATATATATATATA
>CABFPE010000131.1:531140-545417 GCA_900660155.1 Hofstenia miamia | reverse complement strand
ATATATATATATATATATATATATATAACACAAGCCCATTCAAAAAACTTACTCGATACGCCACTCCCGCTGTATTATGTTTTCCATAAGTTATTTAGATTTTTAAGGTTTTAATTTTCAAACTCAAGAGAGAAAAAGCCTTAAATTTAACTGTTAATAAATGTTTATAGCAACAATAATAAATGTGTAATTGAAATCATGTGCAGCTAACAAGCTCAATAAAGTTCGTTCACGAAAATATAAATTAATGCTGTAAAATACCTTGTACCTTTGTCAAACTACAAAATCAACTGCCAATCTTCGGCAGAGGGGTGCACAGGCGTTTAGAAGAGAATTCTCAAATACTTGATCAAACCCTAGTTGTTTACTTCCGTAAATATAAACTTGCACCAATTATTTGCTGCAATTCTATAACCTTTAAATTTCTAAATATTAGATTAAAAATTCCCTAGAAATTCTGGTTCTTCAATTATCAATATTTTGCAACAATCTAGGTGCATTATGTAGGAGTGTATGTCTGCACATCAGAATACATGAAGAAGAAATGTTTAAATTTACCTCAATAATAAACAATAAATATACTTTTTAAATTTTCATGTAGGCATTAAGCACTTAATGCTTTTACAGAATTAAAGCATGGACAATATGAAAACTTCCTCTCCTTTTCAATTTTTTAAACATTTCTGGTTTATTTCAACAATAGATATCGTATATTTCTTTAAATATATTGACCTGTTCATTAACGATTAATCTTGAAAAGATTATTTAGATGAGAAGCAAAACATTTAATTAACAAGAAACTTTTACTAGCCTGACAAAGGCCTTCCTGTTTTCATTGAACTTTAGTTAACCTGATAAAATTTCAAGAAAGTTTTTGATTTCTTGCCTACACAGGAAATTATATTTTAGCACTGCTAAAATCAGTATATTCATTCAGGAAGCAAATTCAGAAATATGTTAATGAACTCAAATCTTATCTTTGAAAATTGAAAGTGCAAAAATTAACTTAAACTTATAATTTATGTAGTTACTAGACGTGAGCCCCGAATTGTATGCATAGGGCCTTATCGTACGTCTCTTCTACACCTTCCCTTTTTTGTTAAATTGCTTATATTGTTCAAAAGTTGGTACATTATTGCTTTTTTGCGTTGATTTGTGCACCTTTATCTAAGATTATAACCAATAACATTTCTGCTCTAAAAACTTTGATTCTTGAGAATGAATATCTGCAACAAAAACTTCATTCATTTAAGCATCCTTCAGTCATCTATCCGAACTAACTATTCAAGTCTAAGATTGGTTGCTACCTTGTGCTTAATTAGATGTTCTGAAAGCTGTAAACAGAGTATTCGAGATAAGTACATGTACTTCAAAGAAATATTGCTTAATTTGTTGACAAGAAATTCTTCTTTACAGAACCCATATTAATTTAGTACAAGCATCAATGGTGACATCTTTAGCAATCTCCTTGTGCTGCACAGCATTTTGATGCCGAAACATTTAATGCAGTTGCTGACATCCGTGAATTATACGGAGCAGTGGGTTTCGGCCGCGGTCGTGTTCCAAAAAGCGTAACTGGTAATGAAACCGTATATGCGCTGACCGTGAACAGTTACATTAACAAACTCTTACTAATCAACTGACAGTGGACGACTAAAATAAAATCCCAATTAATGGAGACTTGACGTTTGTATTTTGCAACCTTTCTGAATTTTGCTAACTGAAAAGCGTAAACAGATTAATGAATGTAAGTCAATAACAATCTTTCAACATTTTTCAAGAACACGGCTGTGAAAAAACCGTAATTAATATATTCCACCCACAGTCGGCAGTAAGCCATGATAGGTAAGCTGTAGCTGACCATTACAGCTACTCACGAGACTGCAGCCACCCTAACGCTACGGTAACAAAAAATAGCTAATGCTTTTCGTTTGGTATTGAAAACAAAAAATTTTTAGCATCTGGTAAAATAGATTGAATTTTCTTATTTATTTCTCGCATATTGCAATATCATTTGGCGCATGAAAATCCAGGCCCTGTCGAAAGGATTCTGTTATTTTACACTATAATTGTTTTTCAAAAATACCACAAATATTTACCATAATTCAAATTTCTTTAAATGATAAAGACGTGGTTTTGCCCATAGAATTGAAATTTTATAAATCGCCAAACATATTTCATTACATTGACATATCCGCGTGAACATCCGCTCATGTTGCGTAAGGAGGCACAGTCCTTTGTTAGAAATTAGAAAGCTCTCCCTTTATCAGAGATTGAAATAATATATTTGAATTTCGCGTAGAAATATGATAATTACGGCTTCCGCGTAATTCGATAGCACTGCTCTCTTTAAAAATCTGTTAATGCGATGACATTGTTGTCTACATTTGAGTGTTCTAATACATCATCGGAAGTCACATTTTTGGAAATCGAAAATCTAGCTTTGAAGAAATCTCTTTTTATTAAAAATTTCAAAGTCTCTTCATTTTCTAAATTGGAATTTTTTTGTGTTTAAAAACTGTAAAATGTGAGTAAATAGTGACAAGTGTATACTTATTGTCATATCATTTAACAGAGCCCTTCTTATTAATAAGCCTGAATTATTTGTTTTTTAGTTAATTTGTAGAAATACATTTTTCAAGAAAATAATCCAGATATTCCATCATTTGTGATGCATTTCTGCTATAGACAGACATGTGTGAGTTTGAGCATCGTGAGACTAAATATTTCAGATCCCGGGCACATCCGGATTCAGAATTGCAAATGTTCTTTCCATTTCTAGATGTCCCTGTAGCATAGAACTCTCACGAAGGGAAGCATTAAATAACATTAATTTCAACATTTTTTTGTTTTAATATATGATTTTAACATGTGAAAGAAATATTATTAAGCGGTCTCTTAGTCCAATTAGAATCGTCACAGGAACCGCCCAGGTAAGGCCCCCGTATGAATCAAAATGCATAATTAATTCCACTGATTTGATTTAAAACAAATTTATAAGGATAAATATTTTAAGTTTTCAGTCATATAGAGCAATGTTATCAAATTATTTTGCTTAGCGTATTTCATGGAAACCAGTGCTAATATTCAAGATGAACATATTGAATAAATAGCAAAATTTATAGTAAGAAGATCCTAAAGTCTCCATTCGCTGATGATAAATTGTTGATAGTTGGACACATCAAGTCTTAACAAAAATTTCAATAAAGGGATGGGCGTGGTTTGTTCAAGGTTCTACGGTTCAGATCTCTCCTCGATACCATCTCGAGCGAGTGTTCAGCACTTATCCACATGTGCCGCAGCAACAAGGGAAGCTATATGATATGTTGAAATAATGCCTTATAATCTGCTGAAACATATTTCCTAAGAATGATGGGAATAATCTATTTGAAATGAAACACGTTTATAAATTTTTTATTATTTTATATTACATTATAAATTGATCTTGAATACTTTTTTGATCATAGAAGTGTATTTGAAAGTCTTAATATTAGCTGTTATATTTGCCCGTTTTTGAAATATTTAGCTTAGGTTGTAAAATGACAGAGAATTAAAATTTTAATATGAAGGTGCGTTAATATTTACTAGCTAAAGGAAAATCTACTAATTTCCACATGTATATGCGATATGGAATCCGTTAAAATATCTTAATAGAAAGGAATATAGCATTATTTTATATATAGCAATTTATTCGACTTAATTCATCAGGTGTGGCTAAATAATTAAATGTGGAAAAATCTAATCCACGTCCATCTATTTACTTCGTTTAATGAAATCTTTCTAACAAAAAAATAAATGGAGTGGGAGAAACCATTTATTATGAAATATTAACACGTGCTTAGGGAACATTTGAATGACTTAGAAATATGGTTTACTGGTTACATAACATATTGTTCAATATAATATTCAGGTTTACACAAGCTTTGTAGTTGAACGCGACATGTGGAAATATTGTATAGTAAACCTTTTACTATAACAAAAGCGATTTTGACTTTTCTCTTCCGCTTGCTTTAATTGTTCATTTTTGAAAAGAATTCAACAAAGATTGAATGTTGGACGTGAATATTTGTAAATTGCTTGAAATGCTCTGATATAAAGTAAATACCGTATTGACATTTTAAAGAGATTGTTTTATGTTATTCACTGTACCTTTGAGAAATGGATGGAATTCCCTAAGTATGTTTTCCTTGGGCAAGCAGTACAGTAAAACATTAGATAATATTTATGAGGGGACGCATTTGGAAATAATGTAATAATTTTTATCGACCAGCAGTCTTTTTAAAGTGATTGAAAAATTTTCGCAATTACTTTTGTTTCCTTAAACAAGAATGTTCAATTCAATATTAGACGCTAAGTTTGATCTTACAACACTTATGCCATCTGCTGATGGCTGTTCACCAATTTTGCAAATCTAATATGAATCAGTCTGTTTTACCTAACTGTGCAACCGTTGCAACGTAACCAGGTAAATGCAACTCTAGTTAACAAGGAAATATAATTTTCAGAATATATATTTTTAATGTTATTTTTTTAAAAGAAATTTTTTAATTATTTCTTTGAAAATATTAAAATTATCCACGCAAATAACAAATTTGCACATGACTTGATTAAAGTACTTCACTGAATAAAAATTGCTGGTACAACGTCATTAAGTCGAGATGTTAAATTGTGTCAACAGACTCTGTTTTCGCGACAATTGCCACTTGTCTGATTTACGCTTTCACGACAGGCTTTATCGAAATTAGAATTATTTCGGATTTAATACAGTCTTTTGTTTTAGCACTTATATTTTTTAACATACATAGAACTAGAAATAGCATGAATTGTAAATTTGATTAAAGTTTTTGAAGTTTCTTTGTCAACACTTAAAGTAAATGACTTGGGTTGGAGAGGTTGCATAACAGAATAAATTTTATTAATCCTACAATTACATTACAGGATGTTAAGTTTCGAAGGAATATTGAATAAATTAAAATTTAGGTTTAAGTGAGATTTATACTTTTATGAAAATCATAACACCAACCAGGCTTACTTGGTAACCTTGAATTGAAATATTCCGATGATATATGAATCAGTTGCATTTTAATATAAACGAACATAAATTATTTCTGAATGGAACACGCTTGTCGATATGTTTATCGATGATACATAAATAAACATATATGATCGATCAAATAAACATTTACAGGATTCCATATTACTTATCAAAGATAATCAGAAGTCGCTAATTTTATGGATTCATCAGTGCCACGGCTCACGGCCGGCTGCACCCGAAAAATATTTTAGCCACGAAATTTTCACGTCTGTATTTATAAAAAATTGATTATTTGCTTCATTACTTACATTGTGTGATTTTCAATTAATTTGCATTCATTAAATTGTCTACACGGTTCACTAATTAACATACAGTTTAAATTGCAGCAAAACGCAACTCCCATTTCTTTGATGTTTCACTTTAAGTAGTCCACTCTTAATTGATTATTAAGAATTTGCAATGTAGCTGCTAATGACCGGATCTGGATTCAGTTTCACGGCTTATGGATATAATTTCTTCCAGAAATACGGCTGCAGCATTCCAATAAAACATATAGTGCATGTATAATTGCAGAATGCGCACCTTGCACCCAAAATTTTGCCGGTCTTGCTTGTGTCAGTAGCAAAGATGGACGCGGGTTGCGGTTGCACCCGCACCCACGCGAATGCGGTGCAGTGTGTGTACTAAATTTCAAATGCACGCCGGGTTGCGGTACGAGTGGACATTTTTATATTGTTTTCTAAACTAATACAACATTAATTATACTACGAAATCTATATAATATAATATATTTGACATCATTCACTCAATTAAGCAAAATTAATAGAAAGTCAACTCGGTGATTGACACTTTTTGGCTTAATTACTTTAAATGACAGGCGATATTTAGAAAATAGCGAGTGTGTTGAGGGTGCGGGTGCGGGGGCCCATTCACTGCAGGTGCGGTGCAATGCGAATATAAAATGCTACACCGCGTCCATCTATGGTTAGTAGAGTTGACACTATAAGAAATCATCAATCCCAATTTCTTTTTACACGAAAACTACAATATGATAAAAAATATTAACCAAGCAGTCCAAGCGGAATTGTTTTCAATGTAGGCATCTGAACCGCCTAGCATTTCAGCACATCAACCGTCATATAACGTAAATACCCACGACGCAAACCTCTAATACATTAAAATGCTCAGAAAACTGCAAGAAACATTGACATAAATTTGCTTAAATCTAAATGCCTCTCACAGATTTATGAACAAAGGTTGTCGGGGAGATGAATTGATATCCAAGCTCTCGCAGCTTATATTTAAAACAATTTATATCAATAAGCAAATTGTGTTGAACATTGCATTTAGAGGAAACTTTTCTCAATAACTTGAAACTAAGCATGTTTTAAAAGTAGATGATTACATTTTTCAATTTTTTCGAATCATCTTTATTTCACGAATTAGAAATCGTGTATAAAATTTATATCAATAATTTTGAGATAGAACTCCAGACACATTTATTACCAATATATACAGCCCATTCTTAAGAATTGAATTGAATTCTAGAGATATTCCATATTGAAATAACAATTCTATGAAAGAACAATTGATAACAAAACCTTGCAGGAGGTAAAATAGCCCGAGAACACAGAACACGGTTAATGTTAAAAAAGCACTTGTATTCATAGGCTTCTCAAAGACTGATATCTACACGTATATTTATTCCATAAGAGCTGTAGATTTTGAGTGTAAATTGTCAGAATTGGAAATAACGTTGGAATAAACGGATTTGTCTTTGAATGTTGTTCTTATAAAGACACCATTGTTTTCACTTCTCTGACGTATGAGTAAGATAGCCACATTGCTGTTAACTTAATATCAAGTACACATGCTAAAATACTATATCTATAAAACGTGAAATCGGATTTCCAATCCATGATATATACTTGTCTAAACAAGCGTTAAATGCACATGTAAACTTGGTATGCCAATGTCGCCAGTCGTAAAATATATGAAAGAAATGAATTTTTATCAAAATCTGTTAAAATAATCAATGCGCTTATCAGTAAATTTGGAGGATGACGCGTTTGTAAATTAAAATGAGCATAGTAATACGATATGTACATGTATTGCATTCACTTAACAAATAGCTAATCCACATCATACAAAATGTTTCCAAACAATATTAACCGAGGAATATTTCAATGCGGCCATGCTAGGAAGTGTAATAGCATAAATTATGTCTGCTCCTGGAAAATTAAAAAAATGTGGCAAATTCACTTTGCTTTGATTTGTTGGCTCTCACTTGTTTGATACCAAGCTATCAAAAGATTTTGTATCTGTTCCAGAGTATACTATTTTTAAATAACTTATGTTGCAATTCAGCATTTTATACTTAAATTATATTGACATTTAATTTTAGATGTCGTTATTTGTGCCTATGTATCTGAAATCTATAACTAATGACGCACAGAATTAACTTTGTATAAATCTTTCGTGCTTGAAATTAACCATTATTTCCTACAAAATATTTTTGCTATTCATCAATAATGGTTTGAGGCGACCGAATATTTTTGGAAATTCATTGGAAAACGTACTTGCAAATCAAACAAAGAGTTTTTCAAAAACAAGTGAAAGTATGTTCCAATTATTGTTTCTGTGGCTAGCACTAAAATATTATGATAATCAGTTAATTAGATTTTTCAATATTTTGAAATTTTTGCAAGGTAATATTTTCTAACCCATTTTTTAAAAAAATTAACCGAAATCTAGCAGCCTATCTTAAGTCTGTCAATGCATTCATAACTCTAGAGTAGAAGGCCTACTTGGATATTGAAGTTAATGTAAAAAACTTTAAAAAATGAAAAGAGAATAACAGTTGTAGTAAACCACTGACATTGAAAAATATCCAATTAGAATAGATCTTCAAACTATTACTAATTTATCTAATTAAAATCAATGGGAATTCCTTCAAAAAATTCTCATAAATTTTTCATTACATTAATAATTGAAAATTATTTCTCCGACATATTAATGTCCAAGTATAATCAGCGGGAGGTAAGCGACTATTAGCCAACATTTTTTTCTAATATTAATTTTAACTTGATTTATATTTTAGAAAACAAAGTCAATTTTTTAGTTTTTGAATTATTGATTGTGGTGTAGTGGTACTTACAAGTAAGCAAATATCTATAACATCTGGTTGACCAATTCTGGGTTTTTACATCCCAAACACCAAAATGCAATCTATTAAATTCTCCATCTGAAAAATGTATATCGTCAGTTAGGAATAATTAACCCTATCTCAGCTGGACTCTTTTTCACTTTTAAAATAACACCACCACATCGTAATATCAATTCCATTAATCACAATCAACGAAACTTGGCAGTGCTATAGCTTTTATATTACTGAATACTAAGAGAACAAAAAATTTGCTGACGTCATAATAGACGTCCGCAAATAGAATGTAATGCCAAAACATTTGAAAAATGTCTTCTAAGACCATAACAACGTTAATGTCCTCCTGACCTGCCATCCTTAAGTGAATTTATCGTGAAGATAGCAAACCTCTTAGAAATAATGTGTGTATAACTAGAAAAAAATGAAAGTATGATTTTTTTAGACATTTGATTTGCTAACAATATTTTAGGAAAAGTAAAAAGTTATCAGGGTTGAATCTTCCTTTAAATTTGAGATATAACATTATTTATCAAAGGAGTGCTTCACCAGCACCCCCGGCCCAGATATGTTTCACGTAAATTCACTGGTTGGCTTGTCAGAAAGTCTTGATCTGAATATATATAAAAATTTTTAGTTGGAATAAACTTACGGCTGTAACTGTTTCTAGGCTCATCAATATCAGATATGCTTTTCTGTTAAATCGAAATTTTCGATGTTTCCACAATCAATGTGAACTTCAATATAAATAATAAATATTGGTAGGCCCCATAAACTTAAAATATGGCAATGACAAATCATTTTCCATAAAGTTTAGCTACTTACAATAAATTAGAAACAAAGTTTCAAAATTTTGCTATCTACATTTGAAAATTTTAATGTTTTTAAGTTATCCATATATTTGTAAAACGGGATACTTTAAAAAGTAACTAAGAAAAATTCTTTGCACATGTAGTGAACTATTGGAAATAGAATTAAATATTAATTAACCTGGGATTGGAATTCTTCAAAAAACATTATTTTAATTAGTTTCCGTTTTTTGAACAAACACCTCATGTCAAATAAAATAATTAATTCTTGTGCAATGAAAACTCATAATTTAATTGCTTGTAAAAAATTAAATGATACTCCATGAACTTGCGAGTTTCTAAAATTTGAATAGTAAATAACTTCTTTGTTGTAAAGTGAAACCGATCTCTGTAGACCGGTACTTAGTATTATCGGTTGGAAATATTTCCAAAGCTGATTAGTTGTCTTATGAGAAAGACAGACGGGAAGTTTCATTTAAATAAAAACAAAGAGGCCATTCGGTGATCAATTATTTTAAATTTGGATTATTTGACAGAATTGCATTGCAAACCGCCTAGCAGATTAAGTATGTTTACAATCACATATCAATATTTCGATTAGGCATATTTATTTCAGAAATTGATAGAAGGATTGTTGATGTTTTGGAATTTGCGTGAAGACATGAAATTATTTATTAAGAAAGCAATGTATACATAAAATTAAGTGGAAAAAACATTCCTGAATTGAAAGACCTTTTGGTGAGAAATATTATATTAGTCATAGATGCATGCATTTCAAGTCAATTCGATACAGGGTTATGGTACCCATAAAAAATTTACAGATTTCGTTTTTATACTATAGCCGAACAATCCGATTTTAAACAATCTGGTTCTATAATTTTTTCTTAATTGCCAATGCCACCCAAATGAATGGCTATTCGGAAATTAAATATTTCTCAACTATTATTTTCTTTAATTAAGAAATTAGCCTATATATGTTATTACAACTGGTAATTATATAAAAAGCAATTCAATTCAAAATTGGTTTAGAATAAACATTTTTGGCTGTGACTTGAATTATAACAACTTCCTTAATGTTCTGTTCCATAGGTAGGACGGATATTTCGGTTATGAATGAAATTATATGTCAGAGGTAACACCGAGACCAATTCTAATCTGTTTAACTGTGTTCTAAACCGTTTATTACCTCAGTTACAACATTACTTATTTGTAGGTGTTAGACTGGTAATTGCTTTTGCCGGAATCATTTGGAATTTAGTGCTAACTGACAAATTGAGTTAATATAGGTTTGAATGGAAATGCATGGAAGTTATTTTATACTTATATTAATGCTGGCTGTGCACTAATGCCTGGCGTGAATGTGCAAATGTGACCCTACCGTGCGGCATTAATCATTGCTGTTAACTGATCAAACGATTCCCACTAGAGCGGCCGTCTGACACCTTTTGGATAATTTGACAGAAAATTTTTTCATAAGACAATAGATAAATGTTTAAGAATTGGACATTCAAATATCAACTAATATATAAATGTATCTGCATATACATATATATATATATATATATATATATATATATATATATATATATGTGTGTGTGTGTGTATTCATTTAATTTAATATACAATTTTGCAGTACAGTATACTGTGATGTTTAGAAATATCGAGACAATTCCAAAATTCACGTTGATTTCAAAGGCGTTTTAACCCAACAATTTGAAATCAACGAAAAACACTGACAGGTCACAAGATGAAACAAATAAGCTTATGTAAACACCTGAGTTTCTATGAAAACTTGCGATTAAATTTTCACTTATTACAACAGAGCAAATCGCACGAGTTTTCAAAAATTTCTCTTCAACCAGGCCCAAGAATATCCATAAAACTATTGTCGCGATCAGGCAATTTTCTAAGGAGACTGGCTGAAGTATGCCTTCGATTGAGTTCTGCTGCTAAAAACAATGACTCAAGTATATTCAGATTTTGTATCTATGAGTCATGATGAGACTACAAATGGTAGGGTATCTCTTTAAAATATTAGAAACAATTCAAGCTCTATTTGATGTCACCAATGGATTAAAGACAAAAAGGCATTTAAATTTTCATTGAATATTTCGTTTCTCTTAATCGAGATATGAATTTTAAATTATGAAATTTAAGGAAAATTAAAAATCCATGGTGAAAAACTGCACAGAAGTTCTATTAACTATAACTATACATGATTAGTTAAAACATCAATCAGTGATTGCTCTAAAATATGGGTATTTTGCTGGGCTTATCATACCTTGAAAGCCTTCATTCGATCGTTTTCTTGCTCTACTGCATCACTTGTGAGCTCATAGATTTCTGCAAGAAGATCGAGGACAACATATGTGCTTGCTCCCCATATTCTTACATGTTTTGAAATGATTGTCCAATCTTAGATAAATCCGGAATTGGAACACTTTCTCAAGGTTTGGAAGCGATCATTTCTATATTCTTGGTTATTAATATTATTACTTTAAAAAATTCAAACTCAAATTCTTCTCTGAACTTTGAACTTTAGCCATAAAAAATATTTCTTTGAAAATCAATATACTGTATAATTATATTGTAGTTTTTTTGTCGAATTAACTTACTGCCAATAAACAGTAGAAAGTAGAAACAAATGGTGGCTTAATACTGGCTCAAGATGGGAATATGTCAGTGGTAAATTTTTAAGACTGTATGACCATGACCCAGTTAACTCAAAATAACTGAATGAAGCAAGTGGTTCAGAAGAAGATGACATTGGCCCAGTTATATCAGTTTATCACTCAACTGTTTAATATATATTCATTTATTAAAGTTCAAATTAAAGGTTTTGTCAGTTAAAGCAAATGCTTGATGCGGGAACTTCAATAATTACCGGCTTGAGGCGGATACGTGTTGCATATTTTAGCAGAGATGGAACCGTGCCTTGCTTTATATCGTACCGTGCTGTGCTCATGTCGTGCCAGTGCTAATTTTTACAGAAAATTTTGTGCCCGTTCTGACATTAATGTAGGTATCAAACATGTTTGTTATTTTGATTTTCGAAATCTATATTAATTTGCACATTAAGATCATCGAAAGTTGTTTCTCAGACAATTTTTAAAGTATTGAAATATAATAAGAATATCACAACCTTATGATTTTTATAAAATTTACAAAATATATACTGTAATGATAATTATTTAAATTACTTGAATATATTAATATTTTAATAAACAAAACGTCAGTCCTACATTTTTTAATATAAGAAATGAAAGGCAGATTATGTAGAGCATGCTTTTAAATTTGAAAATCGAAAGTAGCAAAAGTGTTAATTTTGACCATTTCTATTGGCCGATGCGATGATACCACATTGAATATATCGAGAACAGGAACAATAGTTTCACATGGAACTATTCACTGCGAAAATTTGATGTATACAGTTTATCAATAGCATCAATGCTCAAAGAGCAATGGGTTTCTGAAATGTGTCATTTGAAGAAATATAATAGAAATTCAAAATTGTTTTAATAAAAATTCCAAAATTATAAAGAAAAAAGGTGTAAAAATCTGATTTTGATCTTGTAAAATAGGTTTAGAGTTATTCCTTTAAACTCTGAAAACAGCTAAGAAATCTGAACAAGATTCAATTAGTATTGCCTTTAAAATTTATAAATATATTGCGCGACATTTTTAACATTTACATATATTGAATAGTATTATTTTAATCAATTTCACTCAAAGAGATTGGTAATGACTTCTATTATATATTAAGCAATACAGTGCAGCTAGATAGTGTACAACAAACACCCATTTCTATGAAATAGAGCTGCACTGAATGAATTGTCCTTGAAAAGCACTTTAAGTTCGTAATAATCTACTGATACATTGTTCGCAGTTTACAATAAAAGTATTGATCAAATCGGAAATCGACAAACACTGCCACATGGAGCTATTGTTGTGTAGGAGAATGATATATATTTTATGACTACAGCGTCAAAGTTGACTCCACAGTAACCTTCCGAAGTTATTCTACTCCAAGGTTAAAATTGCTTTGCTCTAGACAGGTCAATGACATTTCAGATATCAAAGGAAGGTCTAATCCTTTGTTTACATAAAGCAAATATTGAAATGCTGTTAAAGTGGTATGTTTTTATCAATTAAATTTATCGCTCTAAAAAGGGAAAATTTAGGCTGTCTAAATATATAAAGTTGAGAGCTAAAATATAAAAAGTGAAGAAGAGACAAAGAAGAATGCTATAATGTATAAGGATAAGCTCAGTCAAATATAGTAGATGCACTATTTTTAGACGGATGCCAAACTAATAATATATCAAAAAGTCATCCATCCCAAGATGAATCACCATCTTCTCATTCAATAAAGTACTGTTCGACCCAATCAGTGTTGTCAGAAAATTATTTTATGCCCTTGAGGGATAAAGCCTGAACAGATTAAAATATATATATATATATATATATATATATATATATATCTAAAATACATATATTTACCAGTTTAACTAATTGTATATTTTAACTATTTATAAATAGTGAATGTCTACACTCACTTAAGCTAAACAGGTTCTTTAATTGTATTACATACAATATTGATAGTAGCACTACATCATATATTGAAGAAGAAAACATTAGAAAATTACTAAATATGTACTGAAACCAAAAACCCAACCCCTTGAAGAACTCTTGCTGCTAGTATCTTCTTGCTGGAAAATAAGCAGACGATTGTTTTGTTTCAATTTGAATAGGTAACAATCAAGCAGGATTTCTGTTAATATTAACCCTCAATTTCATTGTCGTTTCGCCGAGAAATGAGCAGTGGCACACTACACATCAACAGTCAATCGAATAACGCATGTGTCAGTCAATTAAATTCCGACAGGTGTTTAATGAATTTATCATTTCATTAAGAATAATATAGATTTCTTTTCGAATTTTACAAGAAAAAAACAGGTTTTCTAAGTAATATAAAAACACTTTTCGCCGACGATCTACCATGCATATTTATCAAAAGTTTAGCTTATTTTTCTGTGAGCAACCAATACTTTAAAAAATTCACAGCCGGTTTTCAAAAAGTCAATTATTTTTTCAGCAGTAGTCGATTATATTTTTGAGCCTATGTATAAAGATAGGAATGTGAATTTGAAACATCAAAATTTCAGACGCCATCTATCGAAAATGAAAAAATAAAATTTCGTGTAATGTCAATCTGGATGATGTGGAATTAATGGACTAAAACAATAGCCTAGTTTAGGTGCATAAAGACTTTT
>CABFPE010000131.1:480745-490903 GCA_900660155.1 Hofstenia miamia | reverse complement strand
CAATATACTGCTAGACAGGTTTATGCCCTGACTGCATATAATTACTGAACAACAAATTGCTATAGACACAATGCTACATGAGCAAACCTACAAGATAGCAGATCCCAACTATTCCCAATTACAATCACTGACATAAAGCCAAGATTTGCATTTAAACAAAAACAGGAGATATTAGACAACATTAACAAATGATGGTTATAACTAAAGTTCACTAAACATCACAAAGAATAATGGCCTTCCATTAGCACAGAGTCTCCATCAAAAACTTATCACACAGCAATTGAAAAACTGCAGGACAACATAAGCAAAACAGCAAACTAGAGTTATAAAAAAAATTTTAGAAGCAATCTATTTAAAAACAAGCAAGTACCCAAGGTTAATACCACATCAGCAATATGGATAATCTCAATATTTTTAATAGAAAACAACTCTCTAGACATTTCCATAACAAAAACTAAATGCTTACAACTGGCAGAGAAAAAACATTTGAACTTTCCATCATGCCAATTACCAGAAAAAAAATTATAACTGGCTGCTACATCCTACCCATGTATTAACATTTCCTCTTAAGGAGTTCTGGCAAGCTAGTAATACATGAGAGTAATAAACAAGAAAAATCTGTTGGAACAAACCTCACCAATCATACTTCAAAAACAATCTTAGAATACACAAAAGCAACCTGGATATACTTCACCCCACACATGCAAGTATATGTGGGGCCCCACTGCAGAAACTCATTTTCTACAACAATATCACATCCCTGCTCAACATGGATATGCTATAGAACAAATTCCAAACAGTATGAAATCTTACTAATCACTGTGTCATAACCCCATATAGCAAAGAAAAGAATCATGAAATATTCCAGTACCTACAAAGCTCATATCCAGAAATCACTTATAGCATCATCCACATAACCCAAGAAACTACCCACACACATGGTCACTTTAAACTGATTTGTGTGATAAATCTACAGCTGAAAACAACAATTTCAATAGAAGAAGAAGAACAGTTACTTACAGAATCCTCAATCTTGCTTTCACTATAAATACAAGAAAAATAGAACAATTAATTAATGAAAAACTATCCAAAACAGAAATCATCTCTTAACCCATGTAGATCAGAGCAGAGGACCAAAACCTTTTATTAGATAAAACAATTCTAAATAACAAAATTCAAATTCAAATCACTCCTATCCACTACACACTGAACAAAATCTCAGATATCAAACTGATAAAACTGAACTTGTTCTCAGAGTCATTCACAAAAGAGGAACTTGAAATAATGATGTGCCCCAATCAACAAATAGCTTTTGACATTGAATGCACATCAGCATGCTATTCTTATGCCATGTAAAGTCAGACAATCCTTCACAAACATATGCCATCTAGAAGTACTACCAGAGATAGACCCTAAGTCACTCAATTATCCCATAGCCTTTGGAACAGCTCCGATATTGGAAATGCATCCACATTGACACCAGTTAGAAAGGCAAATAATCAAAAGCAACAATTTTTACAAACCACCACTACTAATCAGCTTACCACTAATTTTTCTGTACATGAAAGACAAATCTACTAAACCAGTGAAATATAACAGCCCATCACACAGCACAGGACATGCTCAACTTCAAGCAAACTAATGCATATAAAGAAACCACAGCAACACTGAGAAAACAAGACCAAGATTATTGCTTGCTAGTAGACACAAAGAATCCCATGAAGATGTTTACAGAAAAGGACTACCTATAAAAGTGCAAATAGAAAACCTTAAGGCAAAGATAGCTAAAAAGAAAATTAAGTTACTTATATTATTCACAGGAAATAACAACATCATATGGACTAATCTGCTACAAGAGGAAATCTCCTAATACAATATCCCCAAAAGGGTGGAAATCATGACAATGATTCACAATGAGATTAATAATCTGGATCAAATGATAGAGGAAATCATTATGAAAAACATTAACTTCTTATATAAAAACACCAACCATCATCAATCATTAACATCTATGTTCCAGTTCTTTTTCCCTGATGTGAAACTTGAAACTTCTATGGCTCACACATCTGATACAGATGCAAAGATGACACTTTATGATCACCCTTGAGAGACAAAAACTTTTTAGATTTTATGATATATTTCAACAACATTTAATCAATCTGCAACAATCCATCATTATTCTGGCTCAGGTCTGACAACTAAAATACATAAAGTATCATAAAAACACCATGACACAAATAGAAACCTTAGCTTATCTCAGTTGTGAAGAAAACATAAACAATATCACCTAAGAAGATTCCAGAACACTCACACTCCTCAAGGATACACAGTGACTGCTACAACAACATTCCCAATAGAGACTTCATTGTTTCTTACATTATGCTGTCAAGTGAAGCATTGGGTGGGCATGTGACATGAGCAGAATAGAATCACAGTTCATTACTTATGCTACATTTTTCTTGCTCAATTGCATGTCCTTCATTACTGCTAGGCATCTACATGAATTACCACATTGGCTACCATTCAAATTTCTTTCATGCTTTCTATGACGTCATATGTAAATATTATATTTAGTTCTGCAAAGGGCAGGTTGTTGTTCTGTGTTTTAGTTATTAAATTGATATAAATAGGGCACAAAACATTTATTATTTCTTGTATCATTATGAACTAGATGATCATGAATAGTTAAATCTGACCAGGAAAAGAGGAAGGTTGTACAAAAGGATATTTCCCTGCAGGTGTTCTCAGGGTTCTCTCCCTGCTGCATGACCTTGTTAATAGTAAAGGCTGAGTGACACCTGTCACACTTTTTCTGATTAGGTGAGAGGGGGCATAGCCTGTTTCACTATGATTAATGGCCTGTGTTAGGTCATGGATATTGACAAGGGATGCTGTAGTGATATCATGGAAGTTGGATAGTAATTAATTCATGTACTTGCTATAGTGACTCACTTATTTATGGGATTGATTTAGCTTACTTGTATGTACACATCTAATTTTTGTTGATATACATGACATTGTTAGCTGCATTTTGTGATAATACATTATTGACTAATGATATCCATAAAAATTCCATATGTTTCTATTGCTTAGCTAGCTTATGTACAAATTTGTTATTTTCTATACATCACATGCAAATAGCTACATCTCATTTTTCAAATACACTGCTATTTCATTAGAAAATATTTCACACATTCTAATGAATAACATCCACAATCATTGTAATTTATTTCATTTAACAAGGGTCTATACATTACATGCAAAGGGTTACATTTTGTTTTTTCAAATACATTGCTATTTTTCAATGTCAAAAATTGAATGTTTCAAATAATTTATATCTACAATCATTGAAATTAATTTGTTTTCACCAATGTCTCCTATCCATAAAAAATTCAATGCATTTAATTCATTTTTGGGGTTCTGTACATTCCATGGTAAGCATTAAATTTTTTTTTCAAATATGTTGAAATACACAGGTATAAAAGTGCCATATTTTTAATTTGTTTTTCACTAATATCACATATACAAAATGGAAAAATATGTGCCATACATAAACATTATAGGCATATTAAATATAGACTTACATGATAAAGACAATTTTGATTTCCAAAAATTACACATGCAATGCTATTGGTAAGATTTATACAAATTCATGCTTCTTTAATACATTATTATGATATTAGTTTTACACAACAGTCTTTTACCCTATTTCTTTGCAGTTTATATGGATTTTCTGGGGTGTACACATTTGCTGAATGTTACATCTTTTTTTGACTTTGCATGTTTTTCAGTTTATTTGGTTTGTGACTCTTGCTCACCAGTCTTGTTGATATATTTTCCATTGTGTTGTGTAGCTGCCATAGAAATGAGAATATGTTTTCCAGGCAATTCACAGTTCTTGTAGTTGATGTATTACTACACACTCAATTCCCCATCACTGGATATGATTTCCAATCATTAAAAAGCCACAACTCGATGTTGAAATCAAATTCTAAGTTTACAAATGCTTCTAAATAGTGTATTATTCACATGTGAAAAATATAGGCACATGGTGTTTTAAAGATATATTGCTAAGAATTTTGAGAAAATTGCAAACTAATATTTTGCAGAAGTCAGTTTCTTCTTTACCTAGTAAGTTGTTTTTTGAAATGTGAAATTTTCTTTTTCCTTAAAACTTATAAAACTAATGAAATTTAGAATATATTTAAGGTCTTGTCCTAAGCATTACAATCTTCTAGAACATGCACATATAAATATTTTTTATAGTAATGACTAGTTATTCAAACACCTTCTCCATATGACAGAAAAAAGGGATTCAAAAATTGTTTATACTTTCAATTAATGCTAATGTCTCTTAGAGGGTACAATGTCTTTAAGTCACATTTGTCATAACATTTGGTGGTCTCTATAAGAACACTGCCTTCATGTAGAAAAGTGAGAATCAAAAAACAATTATGTTTTCAATTAATGCTAATGTACATTAGAGACTTCAATGGATTTCAGCCACATTTGTTATAAAATTTGGACCTTCTCTACATGGAAGATTGGAAATCAAAAAACATTTATGCTTTCAATTAATGTCAACATCTCTCAGAGGGTACAATGCCTTTAAACTGTACTTGTTACAAAATTTGATAGTCTTTATAATAACACTGCCTTCATGCAGAAGAGTGAAAATTGAAAATCAGTTATGTTTTCAATTAATGCTAATGTACATTAGAGACTTCAGTGCTTTATAGCACATAGCAGGACTTTCTAGTCTATCAATCATTCATCATTCATCATGAAAACAAAATATATACTATTATTAAATGCATAAATCCTTGAATGGCTAAATCAATTACAATTCTAGATAGGATATACTCAAACCATCATGTAAAGAGATACAAAGTTAATAATTACAATGGTGTACATCTGATCATTATAACCAGTAACATTCTAATAATTTGCTAACAAAACAAAAACCTGTTTGATGTCAGCATTCATCAGTGGCAAGGCCCTCAATGATATACAAGCATTGTACTTAGCCCCCCCCCCCAATCTGACATGTGTTCAGGCAAAACAATGTTAAAACAAAAGCATATACATATGTTATGAATCAACTTGAATCCATCTGCATAATTTGAATTACTGTGATATGATTCTTTAATGAAAGTAGAACATTCTTATTGGTCTGCATTAAACATTGCCTCCCCATTTGATGTGCTTGCTCATTGCATACTACATGTTACAGTTCTCTGTGTCATCCCTCTGCTGCACAAACAATGTTGAGTGGATCACCTGGAAAGTGCTTGAGACAGTCAGTTTGGACACTTCAAATTCAACCTTATCTTCCTCCATCCTTGAATGTTCAACATGATCGTGAATGTGGATAAGCCATGCAAGGGGAACTACAAGTTGATCATTATGGATCAATCTCCACTCCACACCAAATCAAGACATCTGCACCATGTGATATTTCTTCATTTGCATCAGATAATCTTGTGCAAACTCTCCTCACAGTGTTTCCAAAAACCGCATCTGGTCAACAAAACCAGTCATTCTCATTGACACACTATGTTCACTACAAATTCCTGGAGTATTTGGTTCTAAGGGATGCAGTATTCTGCTACACATGTAGACATTTTGGTTCACTTGTCACAGGCCAACATGAACCTATACTTATCACACATGGATTTTGCAACTGAAAAAAACTGTCTGAGAAGGTAAAGGATCATTCTACCAGTGCATCACACATTGATTCAGTAAAACGTGAGTTACTGTAGATCATTGGCCAACTATGGAAATGTGGAAGAAAAGATTTGAGTGCTCATGCTAAATTTGTTGCTGAAAACAGAGAAAATGTTAAAACTCTTATTAACTGTGCTAAATGATGTGTAATTATGTCTATTCCACTGCATGGACATGAGGAAGGAATGACAAGTAACTTCCAAAGGAATTATATTGAGCTAGTAGAGCTCATTACAGAAAAATCAGACGAATTTCAAATCTGACACAGTTCTATTCTGATAAATGTATCATACCAGTCTTCTGATTCCCAAAATGCAATGTTACAATCACTGGCTACATGTTTACTCAGGGAAATGGTCAGTGAAATGAAATCCATGAGAGGTGATTCTGCACCATTCAGTTAAATATTTGATGATTGCTTTGATTCTGCTGGATCACACCTGGGAGTGTCTATCTGGCATGTTGATGAATATTGTTGTGTCCACAGGCGATTTTGGAAATTTGGAACCTTTGAACATGACAAACTGGATGTAGCTGAAACATTTAAGAAAATATCGTCTTCTCTCAAACAATCTGCCCTGGAGTTCAAACTCAAAATTAACAATTGTATCATAAAAAGCAGTGATCATGCCACTGTGATGATTGGTGAACATGGAGGCGTTCAAAAGAAGATTTGTGATGCAGCTGGCAATGTCTTGCTTCATGTTCATTTCATAAACAATATGGTCTTGAGTAATTTATGCTCTGATATTTTGAATGTCAGCAACTTTTTTGCCCTAATAAGGAAAACAGATAGCTTTATCAATTTCTCAGTCAAATGGAAAGGCTCTTCAATGATATTCAGGAGGACACCACCTTAAAACACAAAAACTTCCACAGAACTGTGACCACAAGTGGAATTTCAAGGAGTCACTGATTTCTGTCATTCATGCTTGTTATGCCCAACTAGTAAATGCCCTTGATGTCATAGCTCAATCTGGAAAATCAGAAGAATGCAATAAGGCTTCCAGCCTTGCATTAGCTTGGTGTTATGTTTCAAACATTTGCTGTCTTGTTCTGTTCAGTGATCTATTTTCCCAACTTGCTCCACTTTCAGAAATTCTTCAATCTGCAGGTGTTGACCTGACCAAGTCCCTGGAAATATGTCAAGAGCACCTTGAAGTATTGAAAACCAAGAGGAACACTGATCATGTATCAAAGGTGTGGGGACTTATGAAGTCTTTGGCAGAATCAGTGGATGCAAGCACCAGTTTTGCACCTGGAGAGTTCCATCAACAGCTGGACAGTGCAATCAAGATCTTGCAAACAAGATCATGAGAAACATGCCAGAACTGCAATTTGTTTCCCAGTTCTGGATAGATTTATTGCAGAAATGGACCATCATTTTCAAAAATGGCCTGTCTATATCTCGCAAATTTGCAATTCTTAAATCTATATAAGCTCTCATTGTTCAAGGAGAACTACAACATATCAGGCAATCTGTTTTCTGAAATGCATGTTTTGAAAATATTCAAAAGAACTGCAAATCTATTCTGCAAAATTTCACTGAATTTATCAAGGTGGTTCTCCCATCAAAAGTGCACTACCCACAATATTTCTAATGCTGTGTTTGTTATGCACTCACATTGCCTATTGCCAATGTTGCATCAGAACAGTCATTTTCTGTACTCTGGAGGATACAAGAATTTTTGCACTCCATGATGAAATAAAACAGATTGCGCAATCTCACACTCCTTTCAATTGAAAAAGAGCTCACATCAGCCATCACAACAGATGCAGCCATGAAAGTATTTCAATAGTTAAAGACCCTAAGGGCGTCTGTGCAAGAAGGCTCTTCTGGTTGTCATCTTCTATTTTAGTTTTGATTATACAGTTTATGAACCTTTGCATGTTGTAAGCAACTTTTCTGTCTATATACTTTATATTTTCTTTCCATTTTCTTTCTCTTCATATTTTTATCAGTCCATATACACAGATAATTTCTCATATAGCACCTTTGCTGATGTCATGACTCATGAACTCTCAGGAGGGTGGGGGAAAGGATGGTCACTGGGGGAGTACTTAAGGGAGGTTGTGTGAGGGTAACCCCAGTGTGGTGGTTATGGAAGGGGGGCTCGAGACCCCCAATGAAAATTTTCTGGCCTTACCCCTGCTATTCATTCCAAAAAAAGGAAAGTTCATTTTAAAGTTTAGGCATGTATTTATATATTTAATGAATAAATATTCAAAAATTGCTATCATCACAACCAATTGTTGTGAAAATATGAACTTTACATGAATATTAAGTGTATAAATTTGAACAAAATGACGGTAAAACAAAAAAGAATTTATAAGGTTGGTTTATTATCATTGCCCTAAAATAACTGAATTTAAGAAACAATGTAAAAAATATCCTTGTAAACAATATGGGTGGAGATACAGAAATTGCTTTTATTTAGTAGCATTTGTTTAACTTTTTTACAATATGTGACAATTTATAAATGAAAAAGCAAAAATTCCCTGAGTAAAACAAAAAAATCATTTGATTTTTATGAAGATTGGTCAGTGGTTGTTGAACTTATTCAATAACATAAATCTTTTTATATTTTCAATAAATGACAAGCATACTAACTTTGTTAGTTAAAAGGGGTACTTTTGTCTTTCTTGGTGAGAACACCTTATCTAAGTTATATTGATTTTTGTAAGTCAATTTTTTAATTCGATAAGTATTTTGCAAATGTATATTACATCTTATTCAATAAATTGCAGGCATTTGACATAATATATTTTTGCCAATTTTATAAATTTAATTTTTGCGTTGTCTATGCCTATATACGAAGTGTTTGTTTTGAAAATACTACTATTGGACCTTATTTGTGTATTTAAGCATATTTACTAGAATAGAGTAATTGAATATTTAACAAATGATAATATGGAAACCTTCTTTTAGACTTGGGTTAGATTGGCTCGTACTTTCAAAATTTTCCTGGGTTGGGTGGCGTCTATTATTTGTCTTTGTGGATCAGGTTGGATTTTCTCAAAAAATAATTTCAGTGTTGAAATTTATAAATGCTAACAATAAGTATAAAAATCTCTCAAATTTAGCATTAATTTGAGATTTCAATTGTGCAATTTTTCCTATTTGTAGCTTTTTATGTAATAATTAAAATCGAGGTATTAAAATATTCATGAATAAATTATACTATTGCAACGTCCTCAATTCTTGCTAAATGACGAGAACTAATCAACAATAATGTTGAACCAAGACGATTGAAAATACGATCTCTCAAACTTTTTATGGATGAAGAACTAGTGGATTTTCATAAACCAAACCCACAGGATATTTGACTAAGAAATTCTACAAATGCAAAAGCACCTAGTGTGTTATTGACAAATGCACGTAGCCTCAAAAAATGTAATGCAGTATTACTATTGCAAACAGACCTAATCTCAAATGATATTGATATATGCATTGTCACGGAAGCTCTGTATGATGAGTCAATCTCAGAAAACTTTTCTAATATTCCTGGTTATAATTGTATATGAAAAGATAGATGCAGATTAAATTCTGTTAAAAGCACTGGCGGAGGAGTATGATTTATATTAAAAATGACATACAATACAACAAACTCAATTGTCCTGATTCTGAAAAATTCGAGATTCAGTGGGTTCAAATAAACTTCCAGGCAAAATGTTTCTATTTTTGTGGTGTATATCTTCCCCCACAACTACCAGCAGAAATTGTTGGCTCTGCACTTGTTCATATAGCAGACACTTTCAATAAACTAACAGCTGGTCATAAGCTTACTGTAGCTATTTGTGCAGGAGATTTTAATAACTACTCATTAGAAGATATGCTTATGAATAGCTCCCTAGAACAACTAAATAATAGAAGAACTAGGCAAAATTCGCTTTTGGACTTGGTTTTTTGTTCACATCCACTATACTATAATAAACCAAATAATATAAAGCTTTCCTATCCAACTGATCATGATGGGGTCTTGTGCATACCAATTTCAAAAGCAAAGAACGAAAGTACATTAGTGTCATTCAGGGATATGCGGGAACCAAATAAATTTCGTTTGCACCAGCTTCTTTCAAATGTAAACTTTAGTGTAATATACACAAATGAAATTGATACTGCGGTTGAACGTTTTAATCATTTGGTATTAGAATGTCTGAACACAGCCTGTCCCATCAAAAGAGCGAAAATAAAAAAAATGATCCCCCTTACATGACGCCACTTCTAAAACATCTCCTCAGTAAAAAAAGTAAATACCAACAATTGAAGCAATCAAGTAAGTCCCATGAGCTAGAACATCAGATAAAGAAAGTACTCATGGAAAATGTTAGAAGTAATTCAATAAAGAAGGGAACAAAGAAATGGTGGGCTGAAGTGAATTATTACAAAGGCCAATGTAGGCAAGACGTTCTACCCAAGGACTTCAA
>CABFPE010000131.1:461147-471972 GCA_900660155.1 Hofstenia miamia | reverse complement strand
ATGAATGCTGACATCAAACAGGTTTTTGTTTTGTTAGCAAATTATTAGAATGTTACTGGTTATAATGATCAGATGTACACCATTGTAATTATTAACTTTGTATCTCTTTACATGATGGTTTGAGTATATCCTATCTAGAATTGTAATTGATTTAGCCATTCAAGGATTTATGCATTTAATAATAGTATATATTTTGTTTTCATGATGAATGATGAATGATTGATAGACTAGAAAGTCCTGCTATGTGCTATAAAGCACTGAAGTCTCTAATGTACATTAGCATTAATTGAAAACATAACTGATTTTCAATTTTCACTCTTCTGCATGAAGGCAGTGTTATTATAAAGACTATCAAATTTTGTAACAAGTACAGTTTAAAGGCATTGTACCCTCTGAGAGATGTTGACATTAATTGAAAGCATAAATGTTTTTTGATTTCCAATCTTCCATGTAGAGAAGGTCCAAATTTTATAACAAATGTGGCTGAAATCCATTGAAGTCTCTAATGTACATTAGCATTAATTGAAAACATAATTGTTTTTTGATTTTCACTTTTCTACATGAAGGCAGTGTTCTTATAGAGACCACCAAATGTTATGACAAATGTGACTTAAAGACATTGTACCCTCTAAGAGACATTAGCATTAATTGAAAGTATAAACAATTTTTGAATCCCTTTTTTCTTTCATATGGAGAAGGTGTTTGAATAACTAGTCATTACTATAAAAAATATTTATATGTGCATGTTCTAGAAGATTGTAATGCTTAGGACAAGACCTTAAATAAATTCTAAATTTCCTTAGTTTTATAAGTTTTAAGGAAAAAGAAAATTTCACATTTCAAAAAACAACTTACTGAGTAAAGAAGAAACTGAATTCTGCAAAATATTAGTTTGCAATTTTCTCAAAATTCTTAGCAATATATCTTTAAAACACCATGTGCCTATATTTTTCACATGTGAATAATACACTATTTACAAGCATTTGTACACTTAGAATTTGATTTCAACATGGAGTTGTGGCTAATTTAATGATTGGAAATCATATCCAGTGATGGGGAATTGAGTGTGTAGTAATACATCAACTACAAGAACTGTGAATTGCCTGGAAAACATATTCTCATTTCTATGGCAGCTACACAACACAATGGAAAAAATATCAACAAGACTGGTGAGCAAGAGTCACAAACCAAATAAACTGAAAAACATGCAAAGTCAAAAAAAGATGTAACATTCAGCAAATGTGTACACCCCAGAAAATCCATATAAACTGAAAAGAAATAGAGTAAAAGACTGTTGTGTAAAACTAATATCATAATAATGTATTAAAGAAGCATGAATTTTTATAAATCTTACCAATAGCATTGCATGTGTAATTTTTGGAAACCAAAATTGTCTTTATCATGTAAGTCTATATTTCATATGCCTATAATGTTTATGTATGGCAAATATTTTTCCATTTTGTATATGTGATATTAGTGAAAAACAAATTAAAAATATGGAATTTTTATACCTATGTATTTCACCATATTTGAAAAAAAAATTTAATGCTTACCATGGAATGTACAGAACCCCAAAAATGAATTAAATGCATTGAATTTTTTATGGATAGGAGACATTGGTGAAAACAAATTAATTTCAATGATTGCAGTTATAAATTATTTGAAACATTCAATTTTTAACAATGAAAAATAGCAATGTATTTGAAAAATGAGATGTAGCTATTTGCATGTGATGTATAGAAAATAACAAATTTGTACATAAGCTAGCTAAGCAATAGAAACATATGGAATTTTTATGGATATCATTAGTCAATAATGTATTATCACAAAATGCAGCTAACAATGTCATGTATATCAACAAAAATTAGATGTGTACATACAAGTAAGCTAAATCAATCCCATAAATAAGTGAGTCACTATAGCAAGTACATGAATTAATGACTATCCAACTTCCATGATATCACTACAGCATCCCTTGTCAATATCCATGACCTAACACAGGCCATTAATCATAGTGAAACAGGCTATGCCCCCTCTTACCTAATCAGAAAAAGTGTGACAGGTGTCACTCAGCCTTTACTATTAACAAGGTCATGCAGCAGGGAGAGAACCCTGAGAACACCTGCAGGGAAATATCCTTTTGTACAACCTTCCTCTTTTCCTGGTCAGATTTAACTATTCATGATCATCTAGTTCATAATGATACAAGAAATAATAAATGTTTTGTGCCCTATTTATATCAATTTAATAACTAAAACACAGAACAACAACCTGCCCTTTGCAGAACTAAATATAATATTTACATATGACGTCATAGAAAGCATGAAAGAAATTTGAATGGTAGCCAATGTGGTAATTCATGTAGATGCCTAGCAGTAATGAAGGACATGCAATTGAGCAAGAAAAATGTAGCATAAGTAATGAACTGTGATTCTATTCTGCTCATGTCACATGCCCACCCAATGCTTCACTTGACAGCATAATGTAAGAAACAATGAAGTCTCTATTGGGAATGTTGTTGTAGCAGTCACTGTGTATCCTTGAGGAGTGTGAGTGTTCTGGAATCTTCTTAGGTGATATTGTTTATGTTTTCTTCACAACTGAGATAAGCTAAGGTTTCTATTTGTGTCATGGTGTTTTTATGATACTTTATGTATTTTAGTTGTCAGACCTGAGCTAGAATAATGATGGATTGTTGCAGATTGTTTAAATGTTGTTGAAATATATCATAAAATCTAAAAAGTTTTTGTCTTTCAAGGGTGATCATAAAGTGTCATCTTTGCATCTGTATCAGATGTGTGAGCCATAGAAGTTTCAAGTTTCACATCAGGGAAAAAGAACTGGAACATAGATGTTAATGATTGATGATGGTTGGTGTTTTTATATAAGAAGTTAATGTTTTTCATAATGATTTCCTCTATCATTTGATCCAGATTATTAATCTCATTGTGAATCATTGTCATGATTTCCACCCTTTTGGGGATATTGTATTAGGAGATTTCCTCTTGTAGCAGATTAGTCCATATGATGTTGTTATTTCCTGTGAATAATGTAAGTAACTTAATTTTTTTTAGCTATCTTTGCCTTAAGGTTTTCTATTTGCACTTTTATAGGTAGTCCTTTTCTGTAAACATCTTCATGGGATTCTTTGTGTCTACTAGCAAGCAATAATCTTGGTCTTGTTTTCTCAGTGTTGCTGTGGCTTCTTTATATGCATTAGTTTGCTTGAAGTTGAGCATGTCCTGTGCTGTGTGATGGGCTGTTATATTTCACTGGTTTAGTAGATTTGTCTTTCATGTACAGAAAAATTAGTGGTAAGCTGATTAGTAGTGGTGGTTTGTAAAAATTGTTGCTTTTGATTATTTGTCTTTCTAACTGGTGTCAATGTGGATGCATTTCCAATATCTGGGCTGTTCCAAAGGCTATGGGATAATTGAGTGACTTAGGGTCTATCTCTGGTAGTACTTCTAGATGGCATATGTTTGTGAAGGATTGTCTGACTTTACATGGCATAAGAAAGCATGCTGATGTGCATTCAATGTCAAAAGCTATTTGTTGATTGGGGCACATCATTATTTCAAGTTCCTCTTTTGTGAATGACTCTGAGAACAAGTTCAGTTTTATCAGTTTGATATCTGAGATTTTGTTCAGTGTGTAGTGGATAGGAGTGATTTGAATTTGAATTTTGTTATTTAGAATTGTTTTATCTAATAAAAGGTTTTGGTCCTCTGCTCTGATCTACATGGGTTAAGAGATCATTTCTGTTTTGGATAGTTTTTCATTAATTAATTGTTCTATTTTTCTTGTATTTATAGTGAAAGCAAGTTTGAGGATTCTGTAAGTAACTGTTCTTCTTCTTCTATTGAAATTATTAACCTTGGGTACTTGCTTGTTTTTAAATAGATTGCTTCTAAAAAAATTATTTATAACTCTAGTTTGCTGTTTTGCTTATGTTGTCCTGCAGTTTTTCAATTGCTGTGTGATAAGTTTTTGATGGAGACTCTGTGCTAATGGAAGGCCATTATTCTTTGTAATTTTTGGTAAGACTCAGTGATTAGTATCATTTGTTAATGTTGTCTAATATCTCCTGTTTTTGTTTAAATGCAAATCTTGGCTTTATGTCAGTGATTGTAATTGGGAATAGTTGGGATCTGCTATCTTGTAGGTTTGCTCATGTAGCATTGTGTCTATAGCAATTTGTTGTTCAGTAATTATATGATACTGTGGCATAAACCTGTCTAGCAGTATATTGATTAGAATGAATTTTGTGATTGAGTGATCCTTTTCCACCACTGTGCAGGCCTGATAATACAAAAGTATTTTACTTAAGATTCAAAATCCAATATGTTGTCTAGTATGGGCAACTTTGATTCTATGGAAATGAAGTTTACATACATATCATATGCATGGGCTTCTACCAATACTAGATTGAGAGAAGACCAATCAATATTTATTTGTTCAATATTTTTGCATGTGTTGCAATTTTTAATAAGCTTGAGCAGGTTCTTTAGTTGAACGTATGTCCTTTTAAAGCACCAGGGAAAAACTTCTTGAAAAAAGAGCGCTAAGAAAATTTTAAAGATGTGGAATGCCAAACCCTGTGATGCAAATTTCAGAATTTTTCCATGAAGCCTATCTAAGCCACAGCCAAATGAACATGTTTAAGAAAGCACAAAGGTAAATTTCATTGATTATATGTTTCTTAAGATATTGAATATCAATATTTCTCTATTCTAATTTTGTTGCTGTATTCATCTAAAATAAACTACATCAATGTTATAAATTAATAAAATATAACTACTAAGAATGGGAGATCTTTCTTCTTTTATTATCTTTTATTATTTATCAACTGTTGTTTTAACTTTTAAAAATATCGTTGATCAATTTTCTTCTTGTTCTCTAGCATCTACAAAAACCTTGGATAATTTGCCGTCAATCCTCCAACAAAAACTTTCTTCGCTCTTAACGCCTCATGTCTACTGTCTGTTCAATCAAATTATTGCAACGCGAACTTACCCTTCAAACTGGAAAATCGCTTACATAACTCCTATATGCAAGAACAATGAGTTTTCAAATGTTATTGCATACCGACTTATTTCTCACTTATCTAAGCTTTCTATTGTGTTTGAAAAGCTCGTATTTAAAACTTGCTTCATGTAACAAAGATCAACAATAACACAATTACTAGCATTTGTAGACTTAGTCTATAATGCATTTGATCCCAATTATCCCAGTAATTGTGTATACTTAGATTCTAGAAAAGCATTCGATAAAATTTCTCATTCAATTTAACTTAAAAAGATTGGTCTTGATAATGGCTTTATTCAACTATACGCTTCTTATTTAAGTAATCGAACACAATGTGTTTCTTTAGAAAACACTCTTTCCTCAAATCTCCCAATTTCTTGTGGTCCACGGCAGGGTTCAGTTTTTACTGTTCTTTTCTTTTTAGTGTACATAAATGATTTACCTGAGTGTGCTCAATTTAGCACAGTTTTTCTGTTCGCCGACGATTCTAAGTTACTTAAAGCAGGTCCAAACTGTATCTCGGAAATTCAAATAGACATAAATAATTTTGCCTTATGGAGTTCAACTAATGTAATGGAATTTAATGTTTCAAAATGTGAAGCCTTGCCATTTTATCCTTTAAAAACTAATGAAAATTATCTCCAATTATATAACATAAATATTACCTGGAAATATGATGTAAAAGATCTCGGTGTTACCATATCTTATTCTTTGTTCTACATCTATTGATGAAATCAAAATATTAGTTTTTGCAGATTTTTGCGGACTGTCCAAACCAGACAACTTAGATAATCTTAGTCTTGTAAAAAGTCCTTGCTTCTCAATTATATGGTATGCATATCCAGTATATAGTCCATCAATTTGGGCTCACAAATCTTTAGTAAAATTTCAAAAAAGATACTGAAATGGATTCTACCATCCCGTGAATTGAAAAAAAACTTAATCTGCTTCCATTTCCTCATTATTTGCATTTCTTAAACCTGCTGTTTTTTAACAAACTCTGGAACAATTGTTACGATATATCCTTCTTTCATTACTTTGAGCAAAACTTACACTCTAATCTCCGAGCAGATAACTTTGAAAATTTTCAAAACAAATAATTTACCAAGTTTTACACCTACTTCTCTGACCTTGCTGAAACAAGATATGTCATTATCTTAAAGGAAAAGATGACTGAATTACCTCACAGGAACAAAAATTTTTAGAAAAGATGCTATCGTTCTTGTTTTACCTAAATTTTGAAGAAAAAATTCTTGCTCTTACTTCATAAAATACCACTGTCGTTTACTGCAATAATATCTTTATAAAAAATTTGTTATTTTTGTATTTTTCTTCAGGTTCATGCATTGCATGATTCCTAATAAAGTTTTATACTACTAGTACTATATAGATACATATATATATATGTATAAGTTACTAAGATACATTGATTGGAACAGACCACAACGTTTAACATTTTCGATTTTTAAAAAATCATCATTAGAACAAAATTGTGGCAACATAAATTTACAGTAAACTACAAGATATATAAAATTATACTCCTAATTACGAATTCATTTAAAATATCTTTAATATGTTTGAACTTTGCTGATTATTAAGTAATTGCTCCTTATCTTTGTTCTTAATGTAAAGAGCTTCCATTATTCTTAAATCCATGTTCTTTTCAATGTTAGGAAATTTTTAACGTTTGGTTGATGTTTGTACATAAATATTTCTGATTTTAGATTCCCCTTAATATGTTCTTTTGCTCTTGTAAATAAATGATGACTTGTTTCACCAATCTACGATTTTTTACAATCGTAACAGTTATATTCATAAACTACAGATGAAATCAAGTCTAATTCAAGAGGATCCTTATTTTTGATAGTATCAGATGTTCTTAATGATTTGAAAATTGGTTTTATGATGGTATTATTTAGATATTTGTTAAGCATTTTAAGTTTCGATTTTTGGTTTCTTACAGATGTTTAAATATGCCCTTGGTTTTCATTTGCAAAGATTTTATCAGTCATTGGATTTAGGGAATGTAAATATATTATTATTTAAACCCAAAATCAAAGCGCTGCACTGATGATGATGAAATAATCCAATGCATAATAATATGGGTCTTTTTGCGCATGAAGTATATAAAACACTGTTTGTAAAATTAGCTATGTTCATATTCAAACAGATATGATTGTAAAATTTTACTCTCAAGGAATGTAAATTAAGTTAGTCAATTCTATTGTAAACAACATATAAATGGTGACCCTTTGTGCAAATGAAATCAAAAAATCCATTGAAATCTACATCGAATAAAGCAAAAAATGAATCCATATCATTACATGGAAATCTTTTGCTTTTTGACATAAAATTTCTCGGATGTTCGGCTTCCCCAATTTTTGTTAAAATCATTTCGTATATATAATATCCTGCTGCTTTCAGAGATTCTATCCTATCAACTAAATGATCACTATCCAAATAGCCGCGTAGAAAAATAGGAATGTTAGGCGGTCGATTACTGCCATCTAACAGCACTCTATGATTTCCACTCACCATGCTTTTGAAAATAACATAATTCTCACACAATTCTGTTGAAAAAAACACAGAATTACGTTGCATAGTAAAACAGTAGAAGTCATTATTGTCTTCGAAGAATAGTATGTAACAAAATGCTGTGTGATTGCTTTCTGCGTCAGTGGTATCATTCAAGAAGTTCGCAACTCGAGAATATTTTAGGGCACTAATGCATGGAACGTCTTCAAGCAAAATTCTTAAAATGATAAACGTTGAGTTCTCACTAAAGGAGGTACAAATAATGTAAGAAGAAAAAATGCTTTGATCCTCACAGGAGATATTTTTGACATGCCCATAAATGAATAACATGACTGTTTTTTTACAATTGCTAGACAGAACAGATTTGCCAAGAGCAAGAACAGGATTCTCTATTGAGAAACCTAAGGAAATATTTTCAATTTGAACTTCGTTTTCGCTGAAAGAAAATTGAAGGACATTCTCATGATCAACACAATAGAAGTGTTCATGAAACAAATATGTTTCCCGATTGCAGGCTGGTCGTCCTTGCAGAAAATTATTGTTCGTAACTGGCTCTACAGATTGTGAATGATTTAATATATTAGTGATGATGAACATTGTTTTGTTATCTGATAAATAACAAACTTTATCCAAACCAGAATACCAATTCACAAACAATAACAAATCGCAATCAGAATTATTATGCATGTATCTAAAGCGTTCACGTTCTCTTTCAACGTACAACATAGCAAAGGGATTGTGTTTGCTATAATAATATCCAAAAGAACCAATTGTTTTCCCATTACCGTTTCCGTAATCACAAAGAATGCTAGGGGTAAACCTATACCAGAAGAATCCTGGAATTGAATAGCCCTTGGGTAGCTTAATTGAAATAGGATTTTCACCATATGAGAGTGGTGATACAGTCACAATTGTGCTATAAATTTCTGTATCTATTTTCAAACTATAATAAGACGGTATTTTCCCAATATAGAATGTGAAATTGTAATTTTGTACCTTGGAGAAGAAGATATTTTGAAACATTGTATAATGTACTGTGCATGATTGATACACCGATTTTGTATCATCCATGTAATGGTGTCCCGTTATCTCATAATAAACAGATTCATCAAGAAATTTTTTATCAATAACTATCCTTTGATGTGGTTCATCAAAATGATTGGAGTTGAATTGAAACAGTGTTTGTCCTTGGAATGTAAATTTACTACTATTAAATCCTATGAAACTGTAGTTGAAAGTGACTACTGAGATTGAAGGAAAAATGAAGAGTATTTCATACTCCGCATAAGAAACTCTCTCGACATGCTCGATTTGAAATTTCAATTGTTGTAAGGAATATATTACCTCTGTCTTTCTAGAAAGTTCATAAAATCTCCGATCTTTTCCCATTTCACAGAAAATTCTCGCTTTTTTTTATTGAATCCATGCGAAATGTTTGAGCAGCTGTTGCGCATTTTACGTAGGCATTGTAATAATTAAAAGGTTTTGAGGTTGTATATGAAGTGATTACGTTAAATTTTGCTGAAGCTAAGAGAATTTTCTCTGAACCGAGTATAAAAAATAAGAAAACCGCCATATGCTTCGAAAATTGTGAATTACAATATGTATTATTGTTTTAATCGTATCTCATTGGTTATTTGTTAATCGATTGAAACTCTTAGAATTTATATATTGATAGAAATTCAATGTGAACGCCTTATATGATATAGGCCAATGGCGCCTCTCAACAATTTATCTCGATCATTATGCATAGACACATAGAGCATCCATTATAGTATTGATTCTTTTAATTGTCTCATTTTTGCAGAGCAAGTTCTTATCAACTTATATCATTTGCTGTTAAAATTCTAAGAAGCTTGTCTTAGAGCAACTTTATCTAAACAAGAATTAGTTTAATCATTCATTTGCCTCATGCAATGTGTAGATGTAACTACATTCGTCATTTTCCATTTCCAATCTTTCAATGAATTTTTGTTTTCAAAATTTTTGAAATTTTTTGCATACACTTATTTTATTATTACTTTCATTATTATTTCACTATTATTATAATTACTACTACAATTGCAATAATAATACTAACTGCAATGAGAGATGAGATGTGACCCTGACAACTCACTCCCAAAATCAGTCCGTGTTAGCCTCCGACATATTATATTTTGTCACTTTTTCCTAAAATTTTGATATTGATGTTAATATGAACTAAAAATTCCATATGCCTCTTATTTTTTCTAAACACATTTGATAATACAGGGGTGGATCCAGCAATTTGTGTTAGTAGGTGCGTGTACTTAGTATTTTTTCTAAAGATATTTACTATCAATTTGGAACGCATTATAAATGCAAATCACGCATTTGTTAAAATCTAGTTCAAATTAAATATAAAGAGTATAATTTCACTTAGAAATGCTCACCGGCCACCACCTGTCTAAATCTGTTATTTTAATTTAACTTTTTATTTGCATTTCGGGTTGAAATAAAAAAAACAGACCTTGAAATCTTTCATTATATAACAGATATTTCTTAATAATATAATATATATCATCATTGAACAACGTAAGATTTGGAAGGCTTTTAAATTTTATTACTGTGTCAATTAATCATTGCGAAATTATGTAATTTTGAAAACTATTAATTACATATCTCAAAAGAGCAAAATTTCCGGAATTTTGAGAGTTACATTCAATATTCATTAAAATATTTATCCCTAATTTAATAACATAAATACTTAATGTGAATACCTGAATGGTTTTTATTATGTCAATATTTTGGATTCAAACAATATTCGGTCCACCCAAGCTCTCTAACAATAATGCAATCTTTGGATTACAGTATGGGTTTCATTTTTATTTCCCTTACGCTTTGCACATATGTTCGTAAGATGTCGTCTAACTTCCATGTCTATGTCGAAAACGAATGTCCCAATGAGTACATTATTGACGTGTACGCTTTTTCAAGAAGCCACCTATGTGTACAGAAATGCTTGAAGATTAAAAATTGCGTCAGTTTTTGTATAATAAATTCAAAATACTGCAATTTATACTCAGAAGATATTCAATCTGCTGTGATGACAATGGAGGTACTTTATTTCTCCAAATATTATGTTTTGGATTCAAATTTACCATTTGAGGTAACTATATATTAAAATATGCCTTTAACACATTTTATAACACATTCAAAGTTTCAATAGTTAAGCAATAGATTACAATTATATATATATATATATATATATATATATATTTATATATATATATATGTGTGTGTG
>CABFPE010000131.1:431830-445054 GCA_900660155.1 Hofstenia miamia | reverse complement strand
TAATATATATATGGTACAAAACTTTATTAGTCATGCAATGCATGAACCTGAACAAAAATACAAAAATAATATACATTGTTGTTAAAAAGACATTATTGCAGTAGACGACAATTTGGACAGTGGCATTTAATGAAGTAAGCGCAAGATTTTTTTTCTTCAAAATTTAGGAAAAAAATAAATGATAGCAAAAAATCTTTTTTAAAATTTTTGTTCCTGCGAGGCAATTCAGTAATCTTTTCCTTGAAGATAATTAATTGCATATCTTGTTTCAGCAAAGTAAGAGAAGTAAGAGTAAAACTGGTTAAATGATTTGTTTTGGAAACTTCCAAATTTATCTACTCGGAGATTAGAGTTTAAAGTTTCCTCAAAGAAATGAGAGAAGGACATATCATAGCCATTGTTCCAGAGTTTGCTAATAATGAGGAAATGGAAGCAAACTAAATTTTCTCAATCAGTCTTTAAAAGATAATTCATGGGATGGTAGAATTCATTTCATTACTCTGTTTTGAAATTTTATTAAAGATTTTTAAGCCCAAATTGATGGACTATATATTGGACATGCATATCTTATAATTGAGAAGCAAAGACTTTTTACAAGACTAAGATCATCTAAGTTGTTTGGTTTGGACAATCCGCAAAATTTACACAAACAAATATTTTCATCTCATCAATAAATTTAGAACAAAGAATGTGCCAAAATTTAGTGTTGCTTGACTAAAGCAATGGCAAGCAGTCTACATTATAAGTAAGACATATACTGTCACTATTAATTTTCTTACAATCATGAAAAAGTCAATTTAATGCATAGGTAAGTCCATAATATTTGTGAATGCTATTATGCATTTCTACATCTGTACAAGGGAGATCAATTCCGCTACCTAACAATGTAACAGCAGTTTTACATAGAATAGGATGGGCGTTTTCAAAAGCCCAAGTCTTCAATTGTTCTTCAAATAAAACAGTACTTTCATAATCAGAATCACTAGATGAAATCCCTCCAAGTTGGTAAGTATTTAAGTTTGAAAATATTTCAATTTCATCATTAGAATTATCAGAAATATTCACATTGTTATTAAAATCGCTTTGCTTTAGACAGGTGCATTACATAATTAAAATTGAAGGAAAACTTTGAATTCTTATCTAGATAGTTAAGCATAGATGTATTTTCTTAGTATTTCGAAGGACTACAAAATGGCAAGGCGGAATTTTTTATCTATCCATAATGAAAATATTTTAAACTTCGTCGATACATTATGGTCATTACGTAAAATATGGTGCACACATGTGGTAATGGCAATTTAATAGAGCGCATGATTTTTAATATTTAACTAGAATTAAAAAACAACCATTTTTGTGTAACATTAAACTGTACAGATATCACAAGACACAAGCAATTCACTAGGTCCCAGAACGATTTTGAAATATTCAGAAACAAATTCTAAAATATAGCAATTATTTTTGTTTATTTTCAAATACAACATGCCTATGCTTTGTTTTGCGACTAATCTATGGCGTCCTCTCTAAGTAAATATTCCACTAAAATTGAAAAGCATTTACTAGGCTAGATCTTGAAACAAATATTGAAGACAACTTTTCTTAATTCACAGAATAAAAAACGGCACTGTATATGTCATTCCTCCAATTATAATTAATAAAAGAAGTAATATATTTGAACTAATCGAATGAACTGCTTAACAGTCCACATATATCAATGTAGATTAGTTCAAAATGTTTGCTATATATATCATACTGTGATTGGATAATATTAATACAATTGTAACACTTCGCAAATTTTACGTTAAGTTCAAGCCACTATCAGTTTTTTATTTCTATAATCATTTTTTTCATTTGCATGTAAAATTCCTTGATAACAGAGAACAGAGTTTTAAAATCACAAATTTTCTATTTGCTTGGTTCTTTACCTTGCTCTGAAATATTAGTATGTTTATCTGTTTGCCAAATTTAATATCGCCTTGACCTTATAACTACTGCAATATAGTTCAGCAAAGAGAATAATGCATATTTACTTATAAAAGAGTTAACAAAATCACAACACAAATAGATCGGAAAAATAAATTGTGACAAAAAATATTGCCAGTTAAAATCATGTGGAATCAAATTTTTTACTTTGATTTAACTTATGCTGCAAATAAATTTCATACTTTATAATTTCTATTAGAAGTAACATGCAAAAGTTGCTCACAAAATTTAAGCGAGGATTGCGTTCATTCCATCGAATATTCAGTTGCTTATTTGCAATAGAATTTATAGATAAGCTTTAATAAATTTCTAGCATTTTTAAAGAAATTTATTACTACTGGTAGTTAACAATGCTCTTGTTTTATTTGCTGATAAATATTTGCATATTTACCAGGATCTCTGTTTTAAAGAAAAAAGCATTCATCTATACATTTTCAAAACTAATACTAGTAAACCGGAGAAACTCACAATAAAACTGCATCGACTTAAAAATCAGACAAACACCTAATTGACTAATTTCATTTTACTCCGAAAAAATTACTTAATTTTTAGTATTCTCAAAAAAAAATAATTTCAGACAATACTTCAGTAGCTGACAGATTAGTAATATAGAAAAACAAAATTTATCAAAGGCTTTATGAATTACTTCAATATGTATTTACCATTATATTCAATATCTATTTCTATATTTATATGTTAACGCAACAACGCAATTTGACAATCAAGCAATTCTACAAATCAAATATTTAACGGTATTTAATAACACGTTTATTTACAAAGAGACAATAAGCACAAGATTCTTAAATAATTGCGAAGTGAAAAAAGAGTTATGGAAAACTATTACAGTTTTAATAGTGTGTTTTTCAGCTTTATTTTCTCGAAAACGATTTTAGCAGTGAATTGATATCTTAGAATATTCTGAGAAAATCTCTTTTAGCAGAATATATATGTAAATATTGGTTGAATTTAATGCTTGCATTCTGTCACACTTTATTTGGCTAATTTTGATGAATATAACCAATGTCGATAATGTTTTTGCTTGCACTCCACAGATTCTTGTAGCTTCTTGTTTAAAACAATATAGATTTGAAAATTCTAAATTTGCATTATTGAATTAGCTGAAATTGCTTTCATAGTGAATCATATTTTTTTGAAGCCGAGCACTATTCAAAAGTTTTGAGAATCCAGTAAATATGCTCCATATTCTACTTTCTAAAAAACAACGTGGAAATGTAGCAGAAAAACAAAATATAAAATTATATTTCGTATTTGAAGTGTTAGCTTTAGTTATTTAATGTTTTTCTATATACATAGAAGTTCTTCCATACTGTTATTGCTAGAAATCGAAATCAATAGTTTTTTTGTAAGAAGATCACCAGTTGTTTAATGTTAATGAATTATAAATGTTTCAAACTTGTTCAATATTTTTCAAATAAAACGAAAATAAATTAATTAAATTTTAATAACTGAAGGAGCACATCCTTAGATTAGAAGCACCATTTTTCGTTTATACTTTTAATTCCTAACTTTAGCTACTTGTGACTATTTGGAAGTGACCTATTCTCAAATCTATTATTTTCAATTATAAGAATATCATGGGTTTCCCGTATAATTTTTGGTAAACTATCTATAGATATATTATCTTATTTCGCTAAAAATTCAAAATATTTTATGGAGAATATACATCAAAGAATTCCCACTTCAGTTTATTATTGAACTTGATGAATGAGATCAATTTACTTCAAAAATGGCATTTCTTAAATTTCAGTACAAAGAATAGAATATGCACATATTATAATCTAATACGAAATCAAGTACCATTTGGTATTTTTTATAATGGTGTTAAAAGACAAAATATCGGCATTTGAAAAAATAACTCTACAAACCATAAATAGAGAGTGAGTTATTTCCCAAATTGTCTCAAAATATTCCTGAAAGTGATTAGCATTGCTAATGTTAGAGTTCTGCACTGCGGTAAAACAAGCGAACACTTTTACTCACGGGAGTAAACTAAGTCAATCAGTCTACCACCAAAGCTTTGGTGTACGTTACGAAATGTTACAAAAAATCTATATAAATTCGTGGAAATCTTGAATATGCGCCAAGTATAATATCATTAGTAAAAATTCGCAAAAAATCAGAAAATTCTCAGTGCAAAAAATCTTATCTCAACATGGGGAACGGAAAGGGGTATGCCTAAGTCATCCTAGAGAGTACCTCCTCGCGGTGGTTTCTGGATATTAATATCCAACACTCAATGGGCACGTCGTTGTACGGAGTCCCGCACCTACATCAGAGGTTAAAAAAGGGTAATAGAAGGTGCCACCATGCGTACTTTGTACATATGGAGACGGTAGCGGTTGAGAAGCCTGTCTGTTCCATTTTTTGGCTAGGCAGACGGCGAAAAAGTGGTAAAACGTTAGCAAAACTGCTGCTGGTGCCAATAATGAGTGCGCCTCATGGGGCAGTCATACAGGAATAATTATTTTGTGTCTGGCCCATGAGATAGGCCTAGGCCAGCGTTTGCTGTGCCTTCTTTTAAGGCAGCTTTGCTGTCTTACAGGTAATGATGATCCAACATGTTGTTAATCTGAGTCTTCAATTCACTAGATGCTTTGCATTCAGTGAATGCGCAGGCACTCTAATATATTTCCCGGATCTTTATAGCAGCCAGCAAGCGCTCTCAAAGATCAGCACTCTGCATCACCAGAGGTTTCTCACGATCAAACCGGCCTTAGTGGTAGTGTTATGCATCTCGGGGTTAACGTCCGGACCCGGTTCGTGGATACACCCACTCATCAGTCTGTTGATTGGTTGAGTAACCCCACATCTCAACATGGGAGTCTGTAGGAAAAAGATGGGACTTTTGGCCAGAGATTTGAATTCATTATAAGTGCTTACCCTTGCGGAAAAGTGGAGCTAGGATAACTTAGACTTGAGTTGAACTGAATCATGACTTCGTTTTCTAAAAGCAACATATTTTGCATGCTGTCATTTGAACATACGAGTGCCAGGCGATAGATTGAGAAAAGAATTGAGCGAAGATCAATTTTTACATATAACCTATCTTTTTTCAATCATGATTTTGTTTATTTCCTTTACCTCTAATGGGAAATTACTTAGAACATAGATATTTTTTTAATTGGTATCAAACTCTGAATAGCATGCATACCATAGATAGAACTAGCTACAAGCCTACAGTTCATTGGTAGTTTCTAAGAAAGGTCGGTAGGTAAGCAGCGAATATTTTTCTAGTTTGGGAGAAAATTATATAAAAATATAAGGTTTGAGATAGAGAAAATTTTATTGTCTCAGCATGCCACACTATTTCAATTTGAATAAGTTGTTCCGGTTTCTGATTGTTGATTTTAATACCAGCTTCGCACCAAACTAAAAATTAGTAACATAAAACTTCCTATATCCTTTATATATGATAAACTGTATTCTCCATATTTGCATGTAGTTTTTTCCAAGGCTATTTGAAAATTCCTGAGTTATGCACACATCTTGGCTTTAAGTTTCACAATTTTTTAGAAAAGTTTTAAATTCTTTCAATTCCTAATGCTTAGGTTTTCAGAAAATCCAATGCCACTTTTGCAACAACTAACCTTAGTTCTTTCATTATATCTAGATGGAGCAACCAACGTGTTTGAGGAGTGCCTTCGCTTAATACGAAAAAAGGAGACCCTTCTCAATTCAGTGGTGTTTTCAAAGTTTCGATATAATTATTAGTATGTGAGTTGCAAAATTTTGAGAATCTTACTATAAACTATGAAAGAATTTAAGAATTCGTAGGTAGTTTAAGGCTAACAGAAGTTGTGTTTATAATATAGAAAATTTATTCTATACGATTTATTCTTGAAAGTCTAAGAAATGTCATGCAACTAAAGAAGTTTGAACGATTGTAATTTTCTAATATTGGAAAGAAAATTCAAATAAAACTGGAATTATTTTCGATTGGAAGGTCATTATAGAAGCACATGCAATTTAAAGAAATAATTGCATGTATGTTTGGGGTTAGCGTAAAAAATATACATATATTTATTGGCTTACTTACTTATTTAGTTTTCATGTTTAGACAGGTTAAATATCACATTAATGTTAATAAGCGTCGAGGACGTAGCATTAAAGAATGTTCTCCAATAGACCTACCCATGCTCCAAGATTTTCCAATTTGGAAATAGGCTTGGAGAAAAATCTTTGTAAATGTGGAGAAACGGTTTGTCTTTTAAATAAGGGTGCCAGGCTGTTTAATGTTAAGTGAAAAATGTGAATAGTAGGTGAAAATAGCAAGGCGCAATTTAATGCAATACGATTGAGGATTGAGAAGATTTATGCAAAACTTACCCACTACAGCTAAGTCTAAAGAACAAGAATTCATATGTTTATTTGCAAGTGTCAGTGTGGCACCTTGTGAAAGAAACTTCTCAAATCTTAAGTTGATTAAATCATACTAACGTAGTCATATAAGTAACGAAAGACTATCGAATTCAGCGATGTTATCAATTAGGACAAAGAAATCGGAATCTGTAGAATTCAACGAAATCAACTGAAATTCTTCATCAAAATCTCGAAAATTAAATGAGTATTTTTTTGTTCATTATACTATTTTATGATGATTTTCAATTTTTATGTGAACTTTTTTAAACTTAAGCGCTAATAGCTTAAAATATTGACACTGTGCTCAATCCTAAAGCTGATAGAGAAGAGCCTCCTCTGATTTTGTGCACGGGACGCCTCAATTGGTATGGAATATCTTTGGACATATCAAGAAACAGTCAAAGCTCCTTCTTGCTTTCATGGGCTCAAAAACTTATATATTAATGAACATTACGAATGGAAAAAATTTAAATCTTTTTTAAAAATTCAAAATTTTCAAGAACATTTTTTATCATTTCAACAACTTTCGCTACAGCAATATGCTTTAGATGAAGTTTGCACCATTGCATTAAAGTATATTCCCCAATAGACCTGGTCATGCCTTACCATTTTCAAATTTGCTAATAGGCTTGAAAAAATTGCTTTGTAAATGTGGAAAAACGGTTTAACCTATAAAATAGACGTAAATTTGTTTAACAATGAAACGATTTTTTAGAAACGAAAAAGTTTATAGCCCCAGGTGCATATTTCTGTTTCTACGCCATGGTAGTAATGATTGATAATTTTACTTTGTTTTATATTATATATATATATATATATGAAAAAAAATTAAAAGACTAAAGATTAATAAACCACTGATATATTACAGATACGTTGATTGCAGATTTGCTATGTTTGAAAATAAAGAAAATGTAGAACATTTTATGCAATTTTTAAATGGATGGCTACCTGAAATACAACTTAAAGTAGAAGAAGAACAAAATCGCAATCTAAATTTTCTAGATGTAACAATAACGTTGAACCAACACTACTATGAAACAAAGATGTATCACAAGCCATCAACTACCATACATTCCTTATGAATCTTTTTGTGACCCAAAGTACAAGATAAAAACAATTAAGTGCTTATTAAATTATATTAACATGATTGAATCGATAACTGAATTATATGAAATATTTGAAAAGAACGGCTATCCACATAAATTGATTAAGAATATTGTTGACCAAGCTTTCACCTCAAAGTCTATTGAATGTAGCCAAGCAAATGATTAAGATAAAATACCAATATATATATATGAAAAAAATGCTAGTTTTCTTACATGTCTATAAATACAATTGCGATGAATGCAATCTATTTCTTACATCGGGGAAACTAAGCGCCACTTAGTAACTAGGATCAATGAACATCTATCAGCTCATTAAATATCATAAATATATATAATTTTCGAATCGAAACCAGTTAACATTAATTTGAGCACAATTCTTACATATACATATAGATATATATACATATATATATGCATATACATATACATATACATATACATATATATATATATATACCTAGAAAACTGCTTGAAAAAAAATTTTTGATCAAAAATATAAATTAAAGCAGATGTTAATTAATGCAGTTTTCCAAATTGATTAGGGAAAAATTCTATCGCCAGTTTAAAGTTAACAATATTCCACCATTGAAATTTTTATCGCCGTTCCAACATTGGCGCCATGAATTCTACGCGAGATGTCCTCGCAACTCATTATAACGTTGTTTTCGTGTCAAGCATCTTTTCCGGTTGATAGGTGCAGAGGAGACATTTAAGAAGTACTAACAGATTTAAGGATCAATTTAAGAAGTGAAGCACTTGAATCGTGGAAGTTCTTAAAGATTTTAACAATTTTTATATTTTTATTGATTTTGCGTGTTTTTTTTTTGATAGATTTTATGGTAAAGCATTTTGAGAGAACTTTACTAGCAATTTTTCTTTCATTTGGTCGGGTCTTGCATCAGTGTTAGACGAGTCGGGTCAGGAAGGCGTGGGTAAAAATGTAGCCCGTTTCCCACCCTGCTAAAGGTAGCATTGCTGCATAGACTGGGAGTGTCTAGCAGTGTGTATGATAGAATGAACTGCCTTTTTGCATTCATGTTCTTGATGTGTAGGTATGAAGTCCTCAATTTCACAATTAAGACGAATTTTACGCGAATAGCGCTGGTCCTACAAACATGGCTTGATGGCCATTGAAAAGGGTCAGCAGTTTGCAATATTTATTTAAAATTTCATTTTCTGGTTTTAGCATGAGTTTCTGCTTAAACACAATAAATGCTTGACTAAAATTGCTGTTTAAAAATCATTGTTATTCAGTAAAAAATTTTGTCCAAAGACGCTTTCCTCAATAATTTAACATAACCAAGCAAAATATTTTCAAATATCTTCAAACTTTGAAGAATTTGAATACATTGCAGAATTGTGTCTAAATATGAAGACGCTTGTCTTGTCTTAAGTGAAATCATTGCATATTATAAATAGTTGTATTGCTATTAATTCTGTAAAATTTGTTTCTTCATAGCTAAAAAATTTCTCTTCTTGAAATTGTTTGCAGATGTTACGTTATAAGAGAACATAAACATAATATAGATTTAGAAAATTTAATCCAATCATATGCTAGGCAATTTTAAATCAAAGCATTTATTTGCTATATTTATTCAGAATATTTTGATTTTCAATAGCAAATTAAGAAGAACAATGTTTGCTTTGGAAATACATTTTCAACTCCTTCTTTGCATTTGTATCATCTTCTCTAAGTCAGAAAAAATTAATGTAAGCATAAAATATGCAACATTATTCACCTCTCCTGATTACTTCGCGTATGTCAGATGCGCAATGAATGCTCACAATATTGGAGTAAAAAAGCCAATATTAGGTTGCAAAATTACACAACTTTACCATTTTTATGAACTTCAAATTAAAAGCCCAAACAATTTCATTCTGGATTTAATGAAGTTTCAGATCGCAGATGTTGCAAGATTGTCTTTCACATTATTTAGAATATTTTTCTTATTGCCATTAACATCTAAAGTCCGTTTTTCTTACAATTTAACCGAGTTTGGAGAGAGTTCCATATCACATGGAGGCAATTCCACGTTACAAGCATATTTTTCTGCGCTCGAAGTCCCAATGCAGAATTCCACAATTGAGTTTCAGTTTTCGAAAGATAAATCTGCGATTCTATATTTATGAAATAACGCTATCATCAATGAATATAATTGATAAAACAAAGCTTCTTGAACTGTATAGCAGAAACTTCTCATGCAAAGATATGGATGCTGTTTTCAGCTTAGTTGATGTAGATTCAAACGGTTTCGACGATTTCATCTGCACAAATGCAAACAAATTGTATATTTCATACAATAAAATTCTGTAAGCTTGTACATGATTCCCTTTCTTGATGCCATACATTTTCAAAACTAGTGTTGATATTTTAACTGTAGCTATTTGTTTCTTATAGAACATATGAAGATTTGAATTACTTATACATTGCATTTGAAAAAACTAGGATAGCAACATTAATAGCAGAGGTCACATTTTACAATTATTTCTGAGAAAACTATAATTGTTTGAATATTGAATTATTTCAATTGAAAAATTTCTTATGAATATTATTTTAAAGGATTTCTGAGTGACTCTCTATACTTCGATGATGTTGTGCGCATCAAATGAATTTAAATGACAATTTGTTGATAATGCTAAAACTAAATGCTTCATTCACAAATAGATGTCACTATCGCAAGATTGACCAATTTCTTAATAGTGTTGTGGAGAAATGTTCGAAAATCATAATAAAAAGATCGTTACCTTGATATCACGCTATGAATCTTTGAGATGATCACAATATTGAAATATGTAGAACAAATATACTTTTATTTTATTTTTTCATCATGCATTACAGCACATGTGAGAACTAAAATTTGACGGCTATTATGACTAAGTTTTGATTGATCAAATTTTCAATACAACATGGCTCCATATTTATTCATGAAACAAAGTTATTGTAAAACATATGTCTTCTTCAATGATTCACAAATGCATCTGTGAAACGCACATTTAGTATAATTTTTCAAAATTGGATTATCCATGTAAAATGTGCATTTCAGTCAGAAATGTACACTTTATTTTCTAAAACTACAAAAATTTTTTACTTGATTTCAAAAATTGTTCACTCATGGGGCATATCAAAATTTTGAACTTATAGAAGAAGGTTTCTTGTAATTTTGACTTACAACTAACATCCATAGTCTAAGAATCTACTGTTTTCTACTTACATACATGACGCTATTCTGATAGTAATCAGTTAAAATTGAAAATATTGTGATAAAAAATCTCATATCTTAATAATTTTTTACATAAAGTACTTGTATGCCAAATATATGAATGCTTGATTAGTTTCGATTGTTCGCAAAAGCATTTTCAAATTTCTATGGTAACGAAAACGTTACGGAATGTTTTCTCAAAAAAAAACAGTCTTTGTTAATATACATTTTTTCTATGATCCAAACGCAGGCCTACTCGGCATCATGTTGAGTATGTTCAAGCCCCACCCATTAAATATTCTGGTTCCATATTCTGTGTTCGCAACATTTAGCTACATTTAGTTAATTAATTTACTTCAATTAGTCCACCTAAAGTTATCACACATCATTATTTGACATAGTTACTATTTTAAAAAAAAGCATTGCTTTTCGCGCAGATGACTCAAAAAAGAAGGTCTTAACCAACTAGTTTTAAAAAGCAATATGCTAATTATACAGTAGTGAGCAAAAGCTTTAGACCAGTCTACCAAACTAAGAATTCTTGGGTTAGATTGCCACCATTTCAAAGAAATGCATTATTAAATATTTTGAAAGGATATCCTTTTCAGCCGGCACTACTTTTTCACATCACTTCGAAAATCCTCCTAAAAATTTAACAAATTTGCTCAATTTCCAAACCATTTTGTGTTTTTCAAACTAAAATCATTTAAAAATGATTGATGACGTATTTCTTGAAATATGAAATTTCACTTTTATTCTGACTACGACGTTGGCAATTACTAAATACCATATAAAATGTGGGAGGTAGGCAAGAGCGATCTATATATAGATCGCTCTTGGAGGTAGGACACGGATAGTACCTGTATACACTTGTTTATATAGCAGGGACGGATAACATTGACTACTTGTAAAGAATTAGGAAACTTGGAAAGCACGCTTAAGTTGCAGAAAACAATGATGTGAAATTTATCAATTCTTATGGAACAAATATTAAAAAATTGTCTTTAAATGCATAAATAACTACGATTATATATTAGTTTCTTCCTGAACTTTTCAATGACTTTTTTTAAAATATATCAAACGATTATGGTGTAAAAGTAAGAGATATTTTCTATACACTTTTTACATTTAAATAAACTTTTCGTTATTAGAAAAACATTTTCTACATATATTCTTAAATAAAAAATATGCTATTTATTAATGTGTAGCATTAAAAAGGTTTTTCATGTATGAAGTAATTTACTCTATTTTGTTTTTAACGGCTACTAACTCACTTAGGTTATCTCTTAGATGGTAACAGTAAAACAAATGCAATTGATTTTCAGTTTTGTAATGTTTTTGTTTTAAATTGAACGCACAGGTGTTTGGGCGGATGGGGTTCAAGTATAATTTTTTGTGGATACGAATGGGAATGGCGTATGGGTAAGGTCTTTTCGAATGCGTGCGGATGTGATTGCCTATGAACATTTACAGATGGGTAAATTTATTAAATATATCTTACTATGCTTTATAATTAATAATTTCGGTAATTTGGTAAAAAATTCTAATTAAAAAAAACTTAGAATGAAACCTTTCTTTTTTTGATGAATATTGTTGTTAGCTGCAAAAACAAAACTGAATTAATTCACAATTGATTAGACTTAGGCTATGATTGATATTTATCATTTTTTAAAAATACGTTACATACTTTATATAAATAGGAATACAAAAATATGTGATTTCCTTATAAGCATGTATATCTCACCTAAACAAATCCATTTTTCTATTTTGCTATATTTCGCAGTTTTTTGTAATTCGAATGACTAATCGTATGATAATGGCAAGTTAATATGTTTCTGCAGTTAATGTTTGCCCATGCAGAGTAACCTGTTCATAAAAAAATTACTCTGTCCTAAAATCAAATTGAGTAGAGACAAGATTTCTCAGCAGTCTGATGTACAAAGTGTTCAGTTGTAAACATATTTTCCCGCGTAGGGTTATTATTGTAAATGCTGCTTGGTATGAATAGACGTAAATTTTATTTTGGATAGCTTTTTTAAAACACGTCATGGCGCAGTCAGATAAGAACCCAAACAAGGAAAAAACGATTTTCCTATCGATGGCTATGAAAAGGCAGAGGCCGGGATTGTTCAGTTCAAAGCGAAATGTCGCGTTAAAGGTTATTCAGATACAACTGAAAACTTGCAAGTCGCAAACTATTTCATGTCCCTATTCGGAATTGACACTCTCGAAAAATTATTATACATTCTGCGACCGAATCCTATTGAAGAAATTCCTTTTGTAGACCTGGAAAAGCACCTTCTTAGTATACAGTTCAATCAATGGCTTTCGGGAATTGGATGTAAGCATTAGTAATCTCATCCGCATCACCAACGCTCAAATGTTCTAGCAGAGAGGATGGTACAAACTATTAAACGGGCGATTGCAATTTGGAGACCACACCTGGGATTCATGGTTGACTATATTCAAAGCATTCTACTAACGCTTTTTTAAAACACGTCAAAAATGAAGTTAGTGTAGCTTACAATTGAACCATCCTCACATTTGTGACGTTAGTG
>CABFPE010000131.1:399012-419314 GCA_900660155.1 Hofstenia miamia | reverse complement strand
TATATATATATATATATCATTGCATTTTTTACAAATTGTTGCATCTTTTCATTTTGAAACCATTCATTTATTAGTTCTTCAATTAAGTTTTTTTATTAGTAATAGTTTTTCCGGGCATTTTTTCTTTTATGATGCCCCAATAGGTTCTCAATGAGGTTGAGATCAAGTGAGTTACCAGGTCACGAAAGAAAAGAAATTCCTTCTGATCTCAAAAATTTAGTAACCACTTTTGCAGTGTAGCATGGTGCCCCATCTTGCATGAATATGCAGTTATCCAAAGTTTCATACCAGTCATTGAGCTATGTTAGAAGGTTGTTTTTTAGAATGTCTATGTACTTGATGGAGTTCAACATTCCATCACATATATGTAGTCGTCCAGCGCCATTAAAATTAATCACAGTCCAGACCATAACCTTTATGAGGTGCTTCACCTTTTGATGAAGTGGCAATGTTTGACCAGCTGAATACCATACTCGTCTTTTTGATGCCAGTTTGCACTCAAAATCTATCTGTCTCTTCTTCATCCTTTTCTTGGTCAATTTTGGAACTTTACGTGGTCTGATCGAGGCACAACCCATTTTCTTTAGCCTTATTTGAATTGTTCTTGTTGAAACATTAATGCCATTTGAATTTGCTTCTTGTTTCAACTGTGCGGCTGAAAGCAAAGGCTGCTTTATTATTGTTCTGTGCAAAAACAGGTCATCATTTTTTGATATTTTTGGCTTTCTACCACACCTTCCTTTCCTCTTTAGAGTGCATATATTGTGTTCATTTCTAAATTTAATATTTGAAACACTGCTGCGACTAATGCCAGATATTTTTGAAATTTCCCTGATGGAATTGTTTCCAGCTTTCAGTAGTCCATTTACAAGATTGATTTCCAAATCAGTAAGATCTGCTTGTTTGCCCATTTTGTAGTAAAGGATGTTTATAAAATGTATATATTTGTACTGCAAATTTCTGTGATATGATAGGCAATGGAATGTAAGTGATAATTAGCTGCAAAAATTCTGCAAATATATATGCAAGCAGTGTAAATGTAGTGCAATTTAGGTGTTCATAATGATTTGCTGCGGTTAATTAAAAAATTTTAAATTTAAATTGTGCAATATGAAATATATCAATATCATGTAGATAATGCATATCATTGAATCATAGTACATAGCTGGAATGAATATAAAACAATTGGCATTTCATGGACATTTTCGAGAACACTTTCTGTAATAAATTCTAGACGTCCATAATAATTTGATGCTTACTGTATATATGGGTGTGTGTGCAAGCCATTGTGAACTAAATTCATTCGATTCGAAAATCATCATCAGAATACAAAATATGTGGGAATAATATTTGCAATATACAATAAATTATGTGTACATTTTCATGCACTTAAAATATCTATAATATGCTCATATTAATTTGTTCAATAATTATTCAGTGTTCTGTGGTTCTTAATTATTAACGATTCTGCTGTTTGTATTGTGTGTTGTCATTATATATTGAAATTGTTCTTTTTAGCATGATGTTGATGCATGTATATTTCTGACATTTGATGACCTAATAGATTATCCTAGTTACAAATTGGCTCTTAGTTTCTCCAATGTAAGAAATATTTTTCAATCTTCAATATTAGATTAATAGACAAGTGAGGAAACGAGCATTTTTTTAGTATGGCAATGAGATCGCAATGAGGTATTTCCATGTCTAGCCTTGCCATGGATATAATTGAAAATAAAGTTAAAACATTAAAGATTAATTAACCACTGCTATATTACAGATACGTTTATAACATATTTGCTATCTTTGAAGATAAAGAAATGTAGAAAAGGCACATAATTAAAATAAAAAAGTTTTAACTAAAAACTTAATTTAAAATTTTTGTAGCTACACGCATTTATATTCAGCTTAAATCAATTGAATTTTTTAATTAAGACTTGATTTTAGAGTATATTTTGGGTTTTGACTACTCCAAGTAATTGCTTGTTATTGATGCTAGACAAATTTAGATTCAGAAAGCTAAGCAATATAGAAAAATTGAGGAGAAGCTTCATGTGGTTTAGATCAATTTTCCAAAATCCACAAACCCCTTAAGAGAAAGGCTTAATGGGTTGACTGTTCACATTTGGTGTAGCATTATTCCGAAATACCTATATTGAAAACTTCTAAAAATTATTTTTTAAGAAGATTACATATATTCAGTTGTTTGCATAAAGCTGTAAAAACATTGAAATGCGACTAAACGTATTTCAACTTTTCCAATTTTGTGTTCGCATTTCATAGTATAGTCCTTATATAAACTAAAGCCATACTATACTGCTTTCATCTCGCAAAACACCGTAATTCAGTGAAAAATAAAGTAGAACTACTGTGTTTTCGCTGGTTATTTCAAGTGCAAATAGGAGATGCTGTGTTCTGCCAACCACAAATAAACCATATTAAGAGGCTATCCTGAAAAAAATTTTATTGCAGTGATGTAAAATTAGAAAACCATCAGATTTTCATTAAAAAGTCAATTTTTGAAATTTAGTGAATTACTGTGTTTTGCCAGATGACAGCAGCATAGGCCATATCAGAAAAACGGCGTTCTCATACTACCGACGAAAGTTTTTATTTTTTATAATTAAATGATGTGAGTTAAAGAGGGGAACATTATTATGAAATGCTTAAATGCAACGAATCAATTATTTTAAAAAATATGAAAGTGCAGTTTCAAAATCTACCTCACCCAATTTTTTTGAAAATATGCGCTTTTACCAAGACCACACCAGACCTCAAAAATCTAAGCAAGCAACAGCACCTTTGGTGGAAAACGTAAGATTATGAAAACATCTACTATTCACCAGATTACGAATTGGGTGATACGCAAATTTTCTTCTGATTGGAAATCCGAACATATTAATGGACATCTTCAATCTGAAGTATTTACATAGATTCATAACATCAATCCCGACAATTTTAGAATAATTTTAAAATCCAATAAATCAAAAATATCTGAAACCATGCTAATTAAAGATTATGAAAAATCAATGCTATTAAATAGGCAGAAGAACATAAGATCACTGTATCTGTATTAATCAATTATTGTATTTCGGCATTTAATAAATTGCTTTGATGTTCTATTTTTTTACGGATTACTTAAAAGATTTTCTACATTTTCTCAAATTTGTATTTGATCCTCAAAAGAACTTATGTCGCATATTTATTATGGACATAAATTGTGCATGAGCAAAATGCGGCCTAAGATTTGATTTCACTATTAATTGAAAAATAAATTGTAACCGAAAACATTTTTACATTTGTATACTCCTCATTATTTTATTATATTTTTGTTATGAGACAATCATATTACGGATTGACATTACAAAAGTCTCTTTAGAAAGAAAACAAAAATCGAGTAAAGTTGTAACAAAAGCGAAGAATAACACTACAAGGATGCTATTTGTCGTCACGATTATATTCATGTTGTCCACTTTCCCAAATCAAGCACACTTTTATTTCTTTGTCAACATAATGAAGGTCTATTTATGGGGATTAGAAACAGTATATCAGAAGATTGTTACTTTACTTATGATCATTAACTTAGTTGTGAACGTCTTTGTATATCCAGTGGCAAATTTAGAGTTTAGAAATGCCATGCTGAAGTTTGTACATATGTAGGAAAGGAATGCCATTAGCATGATATTTATTAATATAATAATGCCTAGTATCATATATGAGGTGAAATTGTTTTGTTAAAATCTGATGTAAGCAGTTCAGTTCATAATACAGAAAGCTTAGCTAAAAAAACATAGGTATATATTTATATATATATATGTATATATATATATGTATATATATACATATATATATATATTGTAGGGGTGACACAAATTTTTACAATTTATTTAACCCTAACCTAAACCCTATGAGCAAAGCGTAGAAACACAAAATATTGAATTATTAGTTATTTTGTGTATATGCATTTTTATATGTTCTATCCTTATTTGATACATATTTGATACAAGTGTTGTACTAATTTTTAATAATTAATTTCAAAAAAAACTGAATAATATGCGGGTTTCTAAAAAATACTATTTGTTCAGGTATTTTTTACTCTACTGTATATATATATACATATATATATATATATATATATATGAATAGTGGGATGCAAAAATTTTCCTAATGTTTGTACTGCATAGTTTTGTTGGTTTTCTTTTGACACACAGATTTACCATGATTCAAACATCATTGTTTGTTTGCAATGCTTCTTAATGCTTTTCGTAAAAGTAATATCTTAAATAACTTTATTTCTCTTGGTACCAAATTTTTTTTGCAAAGCGCTAATCATACCCCTTTTCAGGTTTAGTGTTAGAGATCTCCCCGACAAATTAGTGTACTGTTCTTTGTTCAAAATCCGACACATTTTTTCACAACTTGTCTACATAAAATACTTTGATAATAAACATTAACAAAGTATGAAAAAAGAGAATGCGTTAATGCTATGATACATAATCATCTACATTAAATACTGTTTGAAAGGCTGAGTATATATTCAAATGTTCTATACGATGGTTTCCTTGCTTTTGCGATCTCAAAGAAGAAATTTTCAAATGTATGATTAGAGATTAATTTATCAAATGTAAAACATCTATAAGTAATATAAGTTTTTGGAATGATTGAAATCGGGGGATTAACAGAATATCAGCATTTCTGATCAAAGATCCAAAAAAATCATCTGAATATATGCTTAGTTAAACAATGTCTCCCATATCAATAGAATCTTGATTGCGCATTTTATAATAATATCGTTTCCAAATTAAAAAATTCATTGTTTTAGTAAGAGATATTTGAATTTCTAAAGTAGTTATTAGAATTTTTTTTTATTTACTAAGTCTAAATTGACATAATTGTTGTATATTTTTTCAGTTCATTGATATTTCAGTTTTATCAAAATTCTTTTATCATATTCATATAATAAATAAGCATTGTTCTACTGAAACGAAATGCATTATTGCTACATGGATGTTGTGGGTAGTAGAAGATTTTGAGAAGTTCAATAATGAAAAACATAAAGCAGTATGGAAAATCATCTGCAAGAATATTGTAGAATCTCGAGATTGATTAGGGGTAAGCCACTAATTCGGTATTCTTACTTTATAAGAAGGGTACTCCATAGCAATAGAAATATACGACGTAGACCTAATTCATTTCCGATTCTATCGAAACCAACGATCGGTGGTAGTTAAACAGATTTCTTTAGGTAACAAGAAAAGTTGTGTTCACCAATTCTACATAGCATCATGCCAAAGATCCATTATGAGCTAAGTTTTTCCTACGAGAAAATAAATGGTACTGTCCTATATGTCTCACTTTGGATTATCTATCTCAGTAAAGTTTATTATCCCTAAACCTACCTTTAGATAATAAATAAGATAAATAGCATGTAATCACCATGCATTCCTGCAGGTCAACAGGCATGATTTAATCACTGTGTGAAATGTTATGTGCTTTTATCTGAATGAAAATGAAGGAACAAGTTTTTATTAAGTAGCTATATACCTATGCATAGCCTAATATGGTGAAGAATCAAGAAGCTATTAGCGATGACTTGTTTCAGCATGATTCCAAATTATTGTCGGAGCCTATCGAATTAATTCCATACCAAATAATGATGCTTAAAAATCAAAAATGCAAGAGATTAAATAACACTTGAATGAAGCTAAACTAAATTGATTTTGTCCTCACATAACAGATTTCCCTACGTTTATATACAAATGATTAATACCTGCATCGTCTTTACAAGTTTTCCCTCAACATCAAACTTTAATTTAAGCAATGTAAATTTTAATTGAGGTGACAATCAAATACGGTACTATTTCACATAATTATCATTGAAATAAAAGAAGACTACAAATTACTCAAATTAAATCAAAACAAATCAAATAAATCATTTAACACTATGAAATAAATATCAAGAGTATATATTAGGTAATTTTACATGTAATATAACGTATATAAGGGCAACGAAAAAAAATTCAGTATTTTGATATTAGTCTCTACCAGTTTCCATGGTTACCACAACCAAGGCCCTATTGTTTATTTGAGACCCTAGACTTTTTTATTAGTTATTACTGACCTCATAGGTAAAATCAATTAAATTTAGCGGCCTCGATTGTTCTCTAGTAACATTACAATATTATGAGAATCTGAAAGTGGCCAATTTTGATAAATATTTCATTAAAAATTGTAAAAATGATTGTAAATTTTATGTAAGCATGGTTTTCGATTATATTTTGTTACAGAATGCTTGTGATGATGACTTTGCAATAACAGGAAAGAATTTTGTTGCAATTGGTAAAGATGATGATCTGGCTATTGAATTACCACCACGATCTCCCGCAATCTGCACATCATATCTAATTGACTTTGAAAAGTCTATCTACAAACAGACAAACATTTAAAGTTTGTTTTTGCTCCCATGGATTCCAATTAAATGAATGTTTGGTTTGGAGAAAATTTAAATCATTTCTTAAGGAATAGTAATGTTTAAGTACTTCAGCAACAGCAATGTGCTCTGTTTGAGATTTTCAAAATTGCATTTAAGTATACTCACCAATTCACATGCTCAAGTTTCACGACTCTAAAATAATTCAAAAATGTGAAAAAACTATTTGTCCTCTTAAAGGGACACCAGGTTAATAAAACCCTAAAGTTGTGCATTGAGTGCTAGAAGAGAAATACTAAGACCTTAAATGTGATCTTCTGACTCAAACTAGTAGTGAATAATCTTTCACTGCAGGTTGGTGTTATCATAATTAAGACTATCTAATAATTTCATTCCTGAATCATTTATCAAAATTATAGTCAAAGTGAATAACCTATTTGACAATAACAATATTGACAAAACGAGTTTTTGATTAGATTACACTGAAGACAAGCCAATCTCAAGATAAGATTATATTATGATTTCAACAATTTTCCATGTGGTTTGTTTCATAATATCATTTGTCATACAGTGTTGTTATTAAAGTTTCTACAAATGTAGTTTAATGATTTACAGCAGTTTGATAAAAAAATCCATCGTTTGAACCCACTTATGAACTAATACTTTTAAAAAATGAATTGAATTGATATTCTATTGATTGTATAATTTATATTTTGTTGATATTAACTGATGTTAACTAACATTTTTATCAAAATTTCATTTATTTCATTTGATGTGAAGCTGAAATTTAATATCAAATTCAGTTCTGCAAATATGAATAATTTCAATAAACTTTGAAGAAATTTTCAAATATTAAATCTGAAAATCAAATTGACATGAAAAAAATCATGTAAGTAGATATTCAGAAAAATGAAATGAATTTAAATAAAAAATTCATAAATTCAGCAAACAGATTTAATGAATGAAGCTTTATTTCAATGTTAAATGCTTAGTTAAATGAACTTCGGAAACTCTCAGTGACCAATATTATTTTTAAAAGACTCCAAAAACATTAGCGGAAGACCACTGTACAATTTAATTAATGAAGGCATTAAAACAAACTGATGAATTCGACATTCATGATTAAAAATATCAATTATTATGGGCTAATGATTTCTTTCTAAAAAATTATATTTGTCCTATCAAAAATGACGATTCTTTGCAAAGGCCTTCAGCGCTAAAAATGGTGCTCAAGAATGTACTAAAACATTTAGTTTGATTTAAAACAAGTTTTGAGAAGCATTTTCACAAATAAATACAGAAATTTACTAATTAAGTAGTCCATGTAAACCTCATTTTGATGCAAACATTAAATATTTACTTCACATTTTTTGTATTACAACCGTACTAAGTATTTGTAGAATTCGCGTTTCTAATATCTATGCACATGTCTGAATATGATTCTAACAACAAAACTTTTTGATCTTATTCACACGCCTTGATGATTTTATTGAAGAAAAATTTTTTACAAAACCATGTCTTGAAATTCTCGAAGAAAATTAAGTACATGGAAATGTTCATTATAGCAAAGATTCATTTTAAAAATTGTATTGTTTTGGCATTCATCTTAATAGTATTTGCGTGTAAACTAGGCTTATTTGCCATTCTTTATGACCATACCTAAGTCAGTTGAGCTTTTGCATGAAACCCTTGAAACTACCCTTTTTTTATTTCTAGTTCAAAAAGACTCCCCCTTTAAAGATTTTTAATTTTTCAAGAGTTCGATAAGAAATAATCGACAAATTTGAAAAATAGTTAAATTACAGCACTTAAACATTATGTCATGTGTTGTTAAAATCATTTGAAAAATAATAACGATATATTGAGCTTTTCAGCTATACAACAATTAATTTCGTGCATAACTTTAAACGCCCTTCCGGTGCAAATGTTTCTTTTTTGTAGGCTGAAAATGAGGATTGTTCATTTGATCAATATCATTAAAAATAGGCGTTAGTTTTGCTGTAATTTATTTTTCAAATCTATTTAAGATGTATGTATACCTGATCTGAATACCAACATCGAACCACTGTTTAACTAAGTTTATTGATTTTACTTTTGCAATTCGTGTTTGTGCATTGAGTTCTGACTTAGTCATTGCCTGATATGCTACATCAAAATCAAGATTTTCCAAAATTCAGGTGTCGAGTCGTATGAAATCAATCCGGTTTGGTTAGGTTTGGGTAATCTACATTATTGCGCATCTTTCAGTGCATTTATCAAAATTGCATAAAATTTTCACTACGTTCAAAATTGTTTGTAATGGTATTACTTGCTTGCACTACTGAACATGATTTAAAACACCTTGATTATGAAAGTAAGCAATATATAAGAAGGATAATACTTATTAGTGAAAATCTTACCGCACATTTTGCTAATGTATTTTTTGACTCAATCCAATTCTTCAAACTAAACAAATTTCACAAAAACATACCGAAACCAGTCCAAACAGAACTTTTCAAAACCTGTTCCAACTCATCCCAACATACCCCATTCATAGTAACTTTAAGGTTTCCTCAAGAAACCAGACATAAACTCGAGGCTTAAAACCCAAATTCAATTTTTTGATGCTGTCATCCTCAATTGATATATTAAAGTGGTACTAAATGAGGTTTTCAATGGACTATGCTAACGAATTTAATTTCTTGAGGAATTCACGATGTATTTTAAAGTAAACAGTGAACTCATTTCATAAAATTAATCATTATAATTCATGATTATAATTGTCCATTTTTGAAAATAAATGCTGCACTATTAGCATATCTTAAGATATGACCCGTTTCAACCTAAGCCACAGCCATCAAAACGTGCCCCAAACGTAGTCAATGCATGTGTTAATACGAAACCCTTGCAGCGCATAGGAGTCAGCATTTTGAGATATTATATGCCACGGGCAGGTTTTTAGCAAAGTAAACAAAAACATCGTTATCTTTGGAGGTTTTATCCAAAAGTTCAAGTCATAAGCGCATGACCGAGATTAAATCCAAAAAATAACTTTAATGTAGACTGACCAACTCGAAGCTCTCTGAATTCGGCAGATCTCATCTTAAAGATCAATATTCTTTAAATTGAGGATGTTAAAAATTTGCAAAAATGTTCTAAAACCATTCCTCTCAGGCCTTCAAAATATTTTTGCTTTTGAGGATTTTAATTGTCACTTTTTTAATAATAAATTTTGTTAAACTTTGATAACTTTGATTCTAAAATGTCGGTAGACTTAAATTTTGAGGAATAAAATTATCACGCTGTGATTTAATTAATGAATGCATTAAAGCGAACAAATATCTTTATGAATAAATTATTGCAAGAAAATATTGGACAGAATAAAATTAATTTTGGTCCTCAAAAATGTTTTTTGTTCAACCTATAAAAATGTGGATTGTGAACACAATTTGCTACAATTAATTATTTAAGACGTTAATGCAAAATATCGTACTGCCGAAGATTGCATTTTTCAAGTGCTTTATGCTTTATTGCTAGGATTAGAGATTAATTAAATGTTTGACGACAGAAATTTTTAGAAGCATCTATTCAGAATTTTGCAAAAAAAATATTCATAAACCTCTCTAGCTCTATTGGGGTGGACAAAGCCTGATCAAAGTATGTCATCCCAACATTGTATGACTTCTAGCTAAAGAGTCAATTTCCATAAGAAATAGTTTTAGAAAAGTGTCAAAAAGAAAATTTTCCTCTTTGTTTTAAGAATAGAGTTTAAATTTCAACTCATGCTATGTATGTATATGTATAGATATAATTAGTGAGGATGGTCTTTCGACGTCCAATGTCTCCTTCGCTGATGAAAAATGCATCAAACTTTTTTAAATAGAATCCTTATAACTTCTAAAAAGCAAAGGATTCTTACGAATATCTCATACATTTTGCAGTCTTAGATGTTTGTTGGAAAATCAGTTTATTATTTTTGGATCAGAAACTAATTCCCGCGGTATTGAGTAGACGAACGTGAGACCACAAATACAAATCATTAGTGGTCTTTGCATGATTATAAAAAATGTAGGTAATTTTTGGTGCATACATTTCTGGCTAACCAAACAATTTTCTTTTCTTCAAAACACTACAATCAGGGATATGAAAAATATCAATAACAAATATAAATAGATAGAAATCAACCAAAATATGCACTAAAGTTTATACAGAAAGAGGTCCTTGTAGTTTTACAAATTGTTTGCTAACATAATAGCCTTGAATTCTTCAAAACTGATTTCGTGATCACCATCTTGATCAGCTTCTTCTATCATCTTTTTAACATCTTCCTTTGAAACTTTATTCCCTGATTTTTTGAACATTTTTTTGAGTTCACGTGCATCAATTTTTCCACTGTTATCGGTGTCCATTCTCTAAAATGCTTTGCAAATTTAAGAATACTGCTTTAATTAAATATTTGCAATACATATAATGGAATGACTCAAATCGACTAATAATATGGTTTCCAATATTTCGCGCAATAGCATTAAACTAACATTATGTGGTATTTCGCACTGATCAGGACTTGCGGTAAACCTTAGTGGTTGTGTTCATGTGATTCTTTTTACCATTGTCAATACATTAGTTGTAAGTTGTAAAAATTTTATATTCCGATGGGTCTTAGCGATAAGTAAATTTTGATAGAACAGCTTGAACCTTCTTAAAATCATATAATGTATTCGTTAAAAAAACCTCTATTCTCTATGCATTAGAAGCAAATGCTGAAAAGGTTGGTTTAAAAAGCAACAATCTGCTTGAAAAGTGATAAATTTTTAGAAGCTATTGAATTTATGATGCAAAATAGATTTGTACTTGTGAAATGGCGTAGTTTATTTGAATTAACATCAATATACATATAGGGGATTATATATGAATTCCTTTAAAGTTAGTGCAAGACTTGCATTATTATAATTGTAATTTTCACAACTTCCCACATAGCTACAAAATTAATCGTTTTTTAAAGATTTTTAACACACTTTGGTTGTATGTTGTACCTTCAAAATATTATGACAGTAACCTAAATACACTGCAAAGAAAATTATCAAATACTTTAAATGCTTCCCATAGCCTTTCCTCATCTTCGATTTCTGTCATGGTTTGGCGTATGATTTGCAGGAATACATCGAATGTCAATTTATTGCCACCTAAATAAGTGAAAGTATTGATTAGCAAGACAAATACATTAACTTCTAGAATTAACATTACATACTCAATTTTTGAGTATGCACTATTTACAATATCTAGAGTAAAAAATATAGGCTTTAAAAAAACTACTCTCTTTAAACCAATTGTTGACTGGTACTAAATATAAGAAATAATTTGAAAAATGGTGCTAGATAATATTTAGCGCCATTTTCTAGGGCTATATATATATATATATATATATATATATATTAGGGTGATTCAAAAAAATCGAAGTTTTGAAATGTTTAGGTGCTCATTGCTTTTCTGGTGAGGCTTGACGAGAAACTTCTAAATATGAAATTTTACCCCAAACGGACAACGTNGCGTTAAAGTTTTAAAATTTTCCAAAAATTGAAAAAAAAATCTTCAAATTTTGGTCCTGTCTTAAAAATCCTTTGCAAGATCGTTTTTTAATTATCATTATCGATTATAGCAATTCTCTGCTATTCTATGAATGTCTCATATTATCAAATGAACCGTCTGGTTTGCTCTCTAGGTGACTTTAAATATTGCATTTTCAAATATTTCCTGGAATTTAAGGATTTTGGAGTTCACCGAATGTAAACATTAATTAGAATATGCAATTTCGTTTGGCTTGAACTTTTCTACCGACAACTGCATTAATGATGTATTCTTTTTTTAAGCAAATACCTGGTATCCCTACGTCAAAGTCAGTCAAATCGAAGTTCATTTCATGAGTAGTGTAGATATTGGCGGCGCCAGGACTCAATTTTTAGGGGGGTGAAATATGTCACATAGGAGTCGAAATTTTATGAATATACATGTATATAGGTTAATTGTTGCACATTATCTTTTTATGGCTATTAATTATTTTAATTTTCTTTATGGTCCCCTGCATTAACGACACAATTTTATAATTAATAACACTTGTTAAAACAAATGCTACATTTTCAGGAAGGCAATTTTCTGTTTTCTTTAAAAATTATATCAACAATTTCATTTCGATTAACATTTGACAAAATTGCATTTCGCAAGAAATCAATGACAAATTTTTTAGTATAAATTGAAATGGCTTAGTTCCCTTGTGCTCTCCCGTGGCTTCACCATTTTGTCAGCTTCACATCATTTTGTATAGTTGTCAGTATGCAAAATTGTAAGATCTAGAAACTTCTAAAGTATCGCTCTGTCATTTTGCGTTTCGACTCGACTCCAGTAATAGTCATTCAATATTTATATTTTAGTTATTCTGTTTAAATAATTTTTTTAAAATTTGTTTTGCTATAAATTCGTTCTATTATAAATTCGTTTGAATAATATGTCATAAAAAACACAAATAATTTTCATTTTTCTGTGATAAGTTTTTTTATATTATTTTTAACAATATGCATTATATATTTTATGATAAAAAATAAAAGACCAACCAAGATGATTGATTGCATATTAAATTATACATCTACTGTATATATCAATAACAGCTGCTGTTTCTGTTATTAATTACTAAATAGCACCTTGTCGATCTCGCTCCACGCACTGTAGTAAAGCCTGTTTATGAATCTCGTCGTTAGTTTATTCGGAATTGAAGTCAGTAATCAACTTGATTGCACGTTCAGCAGAATCACTTACAACACTAAGCTTTAACACAGTTTCCAATTCTTTTTTGTAAGATGTGTTGGTTTTCCATTCACAAGCTGGATAATCCAAAAATTGCTTTGAGATGTGAAGAATATCAAATAAATTAGCGATTCTTTTGAGCACAGATCTCCAATACGAAGGTGGAACAAAGTTTCTCTGGAGGGTATCAATTTCCTTTTGTTCAAGTCTGGTTTCTCTTTCTTCATTTCTGATACTATATAGTCTTTGTCGGCATTGGAAAGTGAGCGGCTAAATATAGCAAGTCCAATAATATCTGTAGCCAGGTACCATAAATGTCTTCCAAACACATCCACAGTTGCATTGGAAATAATTTGATTGATAGAACGATAGTCGTATAAATCTCTCATAAGAGATAGATCACCAACAGCAGCTTCATCCGGTTGTGAAGCAGACACCCAATTACGATCATATATTAACACTATAAATAGCACAAGTTCAATTATTGATTTGTTTTCGCTTTTTGTCAACTTGAATTTATGACAAAAGAATGATATTTTAATTATATAAATTGCCTTTGCCATCCATTTTGCATAATGATAGGCTCCGGAATGACGAAACGAAGCAGGAGTCTCACCGTTGGCGACAGCAAGAATAAGTTCCGCAAATTCTTTATAATCATCTCGCGCAAATGATTTTATATTCTGCATACTTGCTATTGTGGCAAGCTTNTGATTGATAGAACGATAGTCGTATAAATCTCTCATAAGAGATAGATCACCAACAGCAGCTTCATCCGGTTGTGAAGCAGACACCCAATTACGATCATATATTAACACTATAAATAGCACAAGTTCAATTATTGATTTGTTTTCGCTTTTTGTCAACTTGAATTTATGACAAAAGAATGATATTTTAATTATATAAATTGCCTTTGCCATCCATTTTGCATAATGATAGGCTCCGGAATGACGAAACGAAGCAGGAGTCTCACCGTTGGCGACAGCAAGAATAAGTTCCGCAAATTCTTTATAATCATCTCGCGCAAATGATTTTATATTCTACATACTTGCTATTGTGGCAAGCTTCCATTCGTTCACTTGTGGTTCGTTTAGTCGCGGATCGGTAAAAACATACTGTTTCTTGATTGATGGAGTTCCAAGAGTCTCGTAATCTCTTAAAAAGTTGGATATCTGGTCCGATTGAAGGACCCATCATCACATTGAAAGCCGCTGACAATATTAATTCCATCAGGTGGTGTCGCAGGCCAAATGTAGCAGTGGACGCCCAATACGCTTTTCCAACAATGCACAACATCCTTTTCGTAGACCGGTGTTTGACGAAGTAGTATCAAATGATAAGGCAACAATTCAATCAGTTATATTCCAATCACTCAACACGTCCATTGCTTTACTGGCCATTGCTTCACCTGAACCGGAAGATATAATTGGTACAGATAAAAAAATTTGTGATCTTCCTCAATTTTAATGAGTTTTTCAGCCCTGTAATGGGCAATGTCAAAAAGCTGATTTATTGCGATGAGGTAAGAAGAGAAATCTTTCGTTATTCGTTTTGATGATTTTCTATTATTTTTGTACTTCATCGTGACTGATTTTAGTTTTCTTTGCACGTTCCGCTTTTCTTGAGTTGGTATCTTAGCATATTCTCATATATTCAATACCTCTGCCATTACAATATTTCGGTTTCTTTCGCTGTTCTCACTAAAGTAAAGCAAACGTCGCAATATTTCGCTGTTAATAGGCAGGGTTCGACCAGAGAATTTGTGTAGTGGATGTCCAATATCGAACAACTGAGATTTTCGCCGTGTTTCCATTCAAATTATCAGTTGCAAATAATTCTAATTTTAAGGAAAACGACACCGAAATGATCAAGCGTTGTTAATTAATAATGTTTCTATAAAAAAACAAATGATATCACTTCTAAAAATATCAATGAGACAGTATTTATTAAAACTAAAAGTGAAATATCATTTATAGATTGCTGAAACTGAAATTTAGTTTATTTTTGGAAAAGAAACTAAGTATAATTATAACTATGTTTAGAAAAGAGGCATATGATGAGCAATATATTTATTCGGCAACTATTTCTAACATTGAAAAGACCAAATAGATAATATATATTAAACAAGATACATTAAACTAATAAAGATAAAAATAAAATTTCAAATTTCACTTATAAGACTTTTAGAATTATAAATTTCTGTCTACTTATGAAATTACTCATGAAATGAACTTCGATTTGACTGACTTTGACGTTGGGATACCAGGCATGTGTTTTAAAAAAAGAATACATCATTAATGCAGTTGTCGGTAGAAAAGTTCAAGCCAAACGAAATTGCATATTCTAATTAATGTTTACATTCTGTGAACTCCAAAATCCTTAAATTCCAGGAAATATTTGAAAATTCAATATTTAAAGTCACATAGAGAGCAAACCAGACGGTTCATTTGATAATATGAGACATTCATAGAATAGCAGAGAATTGATATAATCGATGATGATAATTAAAAAACGACCTTGCAAAGGATTTTTAAGACAGGACCAAAATTTGAAGATTTTTTTCCAATTTTTGGAAAATTTTAAAACTTTAACGCCTTTGCGCTACCTCTAAACGTTGTCCGTTTGGGGTAAAATTTCATATTTAGAAGTTTCTCGTCAAGCCTCACCAGAAAAGCAATGAGCACCTAAACATTTCAAAACTTCGATTTTTTTGAATCACCCTAATATATATATATATATATATATATATATTGGATTTTTTATTGGACTAATCTTTTATTTCTAATCGCTAATGTTATAATTTAAGTGGATTTTCTTGTTTAAATGATGAATTGCGCAATCCAGGATAATTGATATTTACACTATATTTTCATATCATTTAACATTTATAATGTTTATTATAATGTTTCTATTTTGACCTGGAAAATTATTGGCAGCATGTTTTCGCATGACATNAAAATGCGGATTTTTGATGTATTTTCAACAAAAATTCCGTAATTTTGGACTTTGGTATTCTTAAATTTTACCCTCAAGCTCCTAGATTCTAAATTTATAAATTTGTTTTTTAAAGAAAATCTCTTTTTACTGAACAGGAATAACAATTTATCTCTTTTTAGAGCATAAATTTCATCACTTCAACACTTTCATTTAAAAACAGTACATTATATTAGATCTATAAACTTAGAGTCATTTTAGTTAAAAATTATTCAAAAATAATAGAATGAAAGCTAAGAAAATATGGATTCCCTAAAATATCATATGATATTTTGGGGATGTTTAATATGATGCCTTTCTCGCATCATGCAAATTCAAACTCTACTAACAATTTCAAACATTTTTTCACAAATGAATCTATTTATTGGGTATTGAAAACTTTGATTAATATATTCGTTTTATGCAGGTGTTGAATTGGGAACACAATCCATTTTTGATGCAATTTTTTTAGGAATTTCATTGAATCGTAATAAATATTTCAGTTTTTTGAGGGAATGTGTAAAAAAAATTTAAAAAAATGATAAAATGTAAATGAAGCAACTTATTCAACACATTGTACATGTACAAATGTTGATTAGAATTTGCGGACTTTGACAAAAAATGAATGTTGTATGCTGTGGAAGAAATAGGATTTTGAACATATAAATTTATCATTTCAGAAAGAATATGAAACATTACAATAATATACTATTTCTTAAATCCAAGAACATGAAAGCGATGGGTAATACACTTAACCTAAAATAAAAGGTTGACAAACATCATTAGCGGTGGAGGTTTGAAATGGTTTCTTACTTTGTAAATTCATATTTAGCTAACAGTAAGTTTTTTGCAAATGCTAAGAATGTAGATCTGCATAAGAAGCAAACCGTTTAGACTAAAATGAGAAGGTCAATTCTAAGTTTTAAAATTTTACCAACAACAAATTTTGTTTAAGAAATGCATGTATTTCCAAAATTCGTTAGATAGAGATGATTTGATGATGTTATCTCTTTGAATTTTTGTGCTAATAAATTATTGAATGCTCAATTAAAATTTATTTATATTTCTGCACAGACGATAAACTCAGAATACTATGAATGACGCAAAAGCGCTTTAAAATTATTCTCAACGAATTTGCCGCATCGGGATTGTCTTAGCGTGCAATAATTACGTATTGTTGAATTAATAACAATCTGATAAATAGTAGGGGCATTGAGTGTGAAACCAAACTAAGGAAGAAAATAAATTTAGGGCTTTTAGGTTTCCATTCAATTTACACTTTCTTTGCAAAAAATATGTTCTATTCCAGTAAATGTGCGTATTGTGTAATTACCTTGACTAGCGTCCACAATGATTTCTTCAATTTCTTCGGTTTCCAGTTCTTGCCCAAGACTGTTCATGACTGATTGAAGTTCAACGACATCGATCTAAATTATTTTGCAATAACATAACTAAGTAAAATATCTGAATTATTCATAAAGAAATTTTAAATAATAAATTAAAATTTCGCATAAAACCCTTTCATATCTGAAACTTGTATATACACCAATTTACAGGCCTGCAGCAGTTTGGAAATTTCAAGAGAGGCCAGTAAAATTACTTCCAAAATATTTCTTGTTCTATTTGATAAGCAAAGAATATTTTGCTAATTTTTAGAGAAAGTCCAATGAAAATGAAAAGGTTCAAAAAATTTCATTGTTTCAACATTCTACTGTATTACACTTTGAATAATATATGAATGTATCTCCTTGCAATTTCTCTTTAATTTGGGCTATAAATTCAGTTATTCTGTTCTTGATTGCGTTTTTACTTCCAGGTTTTCTAGGAACTATCTAGTAATTATATTAGCAGAAGTTGTTTATAATAAAAAAAATTTATGTCCAGATTTACACTAGAAAATCTAAGAAACTTCATAAAAATAAAGAAGTTTGAGCGCTTGTATATTTCTAGTAGTGGAAAGGATACTCAAAATATATTTGAAAGATCTTCTGTTGAAAATACATTCAATCACAAATCTCAATTGAGAAGTTCAATGTATCCTCCCAGAGGTGTAGTTATGCTTGGCTATAGTGGAAAAATTTTACATACTCTATGTGTATTTGTTTAATTACTTATACTTATTTATTGTTCAATGCTCAGTGAGGTTAAGTGCCACATCAATTTAAACCACAATTATCGACAATGCTAGGTTTAATTGTAGTATATAACTCAGAAATACGAACGGAGCCGACATTTTTTATTTTATTCTGTGAAAATTACTTAATCGTTGATACGAGCCCATGCAAATTCCAAAAAATCATGCAACTCTGTCATCAATTCTGTTGGTCGCTCTCCCCTCGTGTACACCTAATAATTGTAAATCGGTATTTGAGAATAATTCAATTTATTTCTAACTAGAATTAATGAAGTAGAATAAAAAATAGTCAATAAATGTTTGATATACAATATTGAAAAGTGACTATCTTTATTTTACATTTTTTCGTGTAATATGCAGAGTACAAAACTTATCGTTATACGTATAAAAATTAGCAAGATAGCTAAAAGTAAAAGTGAAATACATGTATGAACAAGAAAAACGATAGATCTAAGTGAATAACTGGAATTTGATGCGTTAGAATACGTTTATTGGAATAGTGCCAGTCGCTCCCACTTCCTCCTCAAGTTTACGAGAGTATTGAAAATCTCAGGTCTCTGAGTGCTGTACTTTAACTATCATCTAAAATTAAACTAACTATGTCAATTGAAACTTTCACAATTTAAGTTCACTAAAAAATGAAAAATTGATTAAAGTTATGCAAAGAATAGAAATTATCAAATTTGTGTTTTGCTACAAATATAGTTATACTAGTTTGAAATTTCAGCTCTTTGTATCACCATGTATAATTTTCTAGATCAAATCAGCATATATATATATATATATATATATATATATATATATATATAAATTCATAAAATAATATGCAATGCACATTAAACTTCAGAGGCCAAACCCGGGCAGCCGGTATTTGCTGTTGTCGAACAACTACCGGGATCGGCGTGAAAATTTCCATCTATTCCAACTCTGATAGACGGTACGCTATATATAATACATATTGTATTAAAAGTGAACAAAGGCTTATTGGATAGTTTTTCTATTGCAATCATCTTACATTACTAACTTCATTATATATATATATATATATATATATATANTAAAAACTTTACGCTATTGACTAAGCTACTGTACTACTTTTAAAATTTTGTTTTACATAACCTTTTTGACGATGGTTTTAGTAATAAGCTATTTGCTTTGTATATATGTATATATATATATATATATATATAGAGAGAGAGAGAGAGATCTAGAGAGCTTTTATTCATGATATTCTAATTGCAAAAAAATAGTGTTAAAATATAAGCACAATAGAGCCTTAAAAACTTAACGCTATTGACTAAGCTACTGTACTACTTTTAAAATTTTGTTTTACATAACCTTTTTGACGATGGTTTTAGTAATAAGCTATTTGCTTTGTATATATGTATATATATATATATATATATATAATAGCCAATACATCTGAAGTTATGGCATTATGGAAAAAATGCAATCCCACTGCAGAGTAAAATATATTAAAGAAATTGTGAATAATTAGTCAAAGAATAATTGAATAAAAACTAGTTTGTCCATTAATTATTCATTTGTTCAGCAAATTAAATTAAATATGTAAATCGTGCGATAATATTTAAGTATTTTGGTTTTCAAATGAAAATGGCACCCTCTGGTGTTAGAGAATACTAAGCTCACTTATTGCCTATAACTTACTACAGCATAGTCGGTTGTTAGTTTTGGTGCTGTTGAATATTTTTCACTGATTTAAGTCTTAGCATTGTTGAACGGCAGAAATGTCTTAAGTTACTGCAGAGATGTGCTTTATATTATAGCTGGAAAATCTATACATGTGGAACCATTCTATTTTCAATTCTAAATGAGATTATTCTCTATTAGGGACCGGCGGTATGAAAATGTTCGGAGTAGGTTCGGTATCCCTTAAAACACCGCTATATCGATTCGGTATCGGCATGACTATGAAAAATAAATAGTATATTTGCCATATATATATATATATACATATATATATATATATATAT
>CABFPE010000131.1:368843-385997 GCA_900660155.1 Hofstenia miamia | reverse complement strand
TATATATATATATATATATATATATATATATGTTCTTAGAAATTCGATTGCTTTAGACATTGTCTATCTTTTCAATTTCTTATTTATCCCCATTTCCACTAGTAATTTTTCAAAATCTGTTATAACATCAACAAAAAATTTTAAGCACTTATAACTCACGAACTAATGAAAAAATTTAAAATCTAAAAACACAACAACTTCTGACATTGCCCCTGCATGGGACACACACAGATTGTCTTCGAAAACAAAATATTTTATTATCTGAACCATAGGTATGGCAATAATTTGAATATTTTTTGCAGAAATCGGATTCTCTTAGTAAAACAATTCTTATTTCATGTAATTCAGGTATAAGAATATGTTTAACACACATCTTGATCTTTGCAGAAACGGGCCCTACCCCATAGATGTATCCATGCAAAAAACTTTCAATATTTTTGAACAGCCTTGAATAAAATTGTTCAAAAATTCGTACGTAAAAGTAACACTCATACGTAAAATCTTACTCAAGGTAATATTTCACTCGTTATAAAAGTATAGAGGGAATTTAGCTCTGAAGTAGATGCCAATTCAGTTTTCAAGTTTATAATTTGTTGATCAAAAATAACGTTTCTTTCAATGACTTCATCCATCTTTCAAATAGACATTTTTGCCATTTTAATGTTTTAAGTGGACATGTGGATGGTGTTTATTTAATTCATGATAATTCTTGAGCAGAATGTTCAAATAATTCTAAACTCATTTATTATTTAATAAATATTTGAATGTAAATTGAGTCAACTTTGACTCATTTGGTAGTTCTAGTCTTAAGCAATAGAAATTTTCATTGAAATATATTTCTACTTCAAATATATCCGGCACAATAATAATTTTAATTGCAGGAGGGTGAATTTTTCAATATTCTTAATAGGTTTGTTCAAAATCTGCTGTAAATATAGTAGGTCTTGGTATGCTCTAGATTGTTCGAAACGTGTAAAAGCTCTTAAAGTCATGCGATGGTTTATCTTATCAACATTAAGTCTGAAATTATGCTCATGGCACCAGTTCTGCACATATTCTATCAATTCTGTTGTAGGATCAAAATCAGACTTAATACCTATAATGAGATTGTTATCATCTGCAAACTTAACCATGTTGGTGTTAGGTATTGATGATTGTTAATCATCATAAGTAACATTAAAAAATGGTGGACCATTGATAGTGCCTTGAGAAACTCCACAATTTGTGAACAGTAGTGTGGACATTTGACCATCAATTGTTGTGAATTGACATTTTTCAGACAGGAAGGTAATTATCGTATAATTAAATTGTAGAATTTTTCGGAGCTGAGAAATAATAAAATCATGAGGAACTCTGTCAAATGCCTTACTTAAATCTAGGGATAGAATAGAAATACAATAATTCAATAACATTAAATGACCTGCAGGTTTCAATAATTTTCAGCAGAGCAGATTCATTCAAACCTCCTGATCTAAAGGCAAACTCGTTTTTGTTAAGCCATTTTTCATATGGCCGCTTCAAAAATGATTCATGAAGTAATCTTTCGAAGTTTCTTGATAGAAGAGGTGTGATGGATATAGGACGCAAATCACTAGGGCCACTGACTTTTCTTTTCTTTGGAATAGGTCGAATCATAGAAAGCTTAAATGATTTTGGGTAAATTCCTTTTTGGATGCACAAATTATATAAATAGTGAATTGGTAGGGACAAATTGTGAGCATTTTGTACGCATCCAGGTGACGATTTGTTCTCGTTCAATAGTGAAAAGTAGACTTGGTGTAAACTGGTATTTGGAATGTCATCACAAGGGATTGCTTCAGGTCGAACATAGCTATCCGTTGTTGAAATGTCAGTATAAAATTCTCAATTACATTAACATCAAGCGTAATTTTATCAGTTGGATTTGCTTTACTACAATCATTATTAATCATTTTTCACCAAGATGTAGTTCCCATTTTACCCCTAGTATTCCTTAGGTTGTCTTGAATAAGAATATTAATTTGTGACTGAATTTAAGCAGCTATTTGAGTTTTTCTTGATTTTTGTAGTGAGTACCTTTTGCGAAGGAGTTTTTTTACCAATGGTGTTATGTACATCGGGTCTTTTTGGGAACATCTCACTTTTTGTAAAGAACAGAAATAATCATATAAATAGAAGATGTGTTGGATAAATTTATCAACAGCTTCATCAACATCTTTGATTTGAAAAATATATTCAAAGCATTGTTCATCTAGAGCAAGATTGAACTTGAATATATTATTGTGCCTATGATCTCTAAAGAAACGAATAATTCTTGGAATTGTCATTTGATATTTTGGAGTAGCCAGAAGCGCTTTGTCGTCGGTTCTTTTACTTGATACAAATGATGAACCACTAAAAGCACAGGGGTCATTGCAAAAAATGTAATCAAGTTGTTTACCATCTCTTGTATCATCAGTAAACACACTATGAAAAGATAACTATTGTGTAATGACAGCACAACTGAAATCATTCAAGTCAGCACAGAGCACAAATTTGCAAAATGGAAAGTCTTTTAAATAATCATCTACAGTTGTAATGATATGATTAGTGATTCCTTTTTCTCTGTTACTTAGAGGAGGGTAGTATAGAACGCAAAGTTGCAGTGCTCAGATGTAAAATTCAGAATACTGCTGCAATTGAAGATAACTGCACATGATCAATAGCTTTCAGTACTGTATTTATTTATATACCTAAATGTCAATCATAGCTGTACCCTTAATAATATAAATAAGGGGGATATATTTTGACCAAATTTAATTTCTCAACAAAACATAATCCAACACCCCAAACCGCAATATAACTTTAACAATGGTGGCTTGATTCCCAATCGAATTCAACAAGCTGGGCTAAGCCTCCTGAGCATCCAATCGAATACACCCCTGATGTCAAAGCACACATTATAATTCACAGAGACAGGAAACGAGGCAGAAATCGCTACAAAAAATACTGATTAGTTCTTAACATTTTTCACTGAACATAAACTATCTTCATAAATTAAAGGGTCTAATTCTGAATCAAGATCTAAGATTCTTGTGTTCACTGGGAAGCTGTCAATAATTAGTAACTTGAATGCATAAAATATAAAATGTTAATCAGATATCATTGTTGAGGTTGTGTAAGACAATCTCATTTCAAAAATAAAATTTTCGCATAAATCATAAACATTCCAATTTCGATTGCATAAATTTCTGATAGTATTGTAAATTTTGCTCAAAATTAAACTATTTTTCTAAATATTGTACAGTCATGAAAAGTCAAAACGCATATTGAGGAATTTATCTAATTTTGAATGGTTATTAGAATGAGCACGTCTGCATTAATATTTTGGCAATTCTTTCAGACATTATCAATTTGTTAAGCACAGCATCTCAAAAGGTTTCCGGAAGCGATAATAGGAATGCGAATGTTTAAATTGAATCAGTATTGTTGTACAATTCCTGTGGATCTAATTCTCGGAAATAACCTTTAAAAATTGTTCACTTATCATGCGGCAATCGTCTTTCATCTATTCAAAGCAAATGCTATTAGAAAAAGATTACTTTTGAAAAGAATACAGAAAGCAATTAATATATTATATATATATATTCATATTGACTGATCTCACCTTTTTTACCACTGGAAAACCAAAAATAGGTCAAGATCACCTCTAAGCATATTTTGTTTGCTTCATTATTCCTTCAGCAAAAACACTAGTAGCTACATATACTTCCAATTATGTTGATAACCTTGTTGAATTTGCTATTTGTAGCAATTTTGTTTACTTTCCCTTTTTTGCATTTTGTTAACTCAGATGAAAATTTTTTCTCAAGAAGTTATTGCTGTTCTAATTTTAGATATTTAGGGGCCATTGGAGAAATTGCAACCTCACCCAATATTTGTATATATCAACGTTCTGGATCCTTACTAATAAATTAATCGAAAACTTTTGTTTGTTTCTATAGTACTTGTGTTTTTCTTCACAAAGGTCGAATACATTATGGGCAATAGCTCATGTTTATTGATAAATATTTAGCTATATATGCTTGAGGAATTCTTGGAATCTACCTATAGAAAAAATAATATTTCGTTGCAAGTATAGAGTCCATCATCAGTCAAAATAAATTGAACTCAATTCAAAGCCATTAATCTATATTTCTCAGGAAATGACGATATATGTGATAGGTATTCAAAGCTTCCTTTCGAGAAATTACTTTCGTTCTTCTTTAAATTATTTTTTGTATTGATTGACAAGTCAGATGAATGCACGACTTGACTTTAATTAATTTTTTCGAGATATCGTGCTATCTTATTTTACTTCAAAAGTGTAGATATTTTCTATGTGGAAAACGAATTTTGGTCACTAAGTTATGCAGTGCCAGTCATAATATTTGAGACAAGGTTAGGTACTGCACCTCAATATTTAATTAACTTAAATCACATGCCGTTAAAGGCTGCTTCAGTTTTTTCAGCAAAACAAGTGCCAAAGAATGACCAGAAAATTCTGAAAAACTATCGACCAAACACAACTCCGAGAGACATTTCTAGCCTTAAGGGTGTGTAAGGACATTCAATCCTGCTCATTCAGCGACAATGGGACGTAGGGTTTGAGACATCTCAACAAACTGTTCATAACCCTAACCCTTGTACATACACAATTAAATAATGTCTGCGAAAATGGGCATGTATTGACGCAAAACAGCTCAAAAAACCAAATTTTTTAAAAGTTTAAAGAAGGCCCTACAAAAATATATGTTTTTTTGATGAAAGGAAAAGAAAATGAAATTTAGTAGAGGCGCCCTTCTATAGGTATTCGGGCAAAAATTTTCCCAAACTAATGAAGAAAACATATCGCATGGGCTGCATTAGGTTTTCAAAGCATCCATGTCTACGGAAATATGGGTTCCAGTTAGGGCAGAAATATAATGGAGCAATATTTAGCACTAACTTACATGATGGCATTTTATTTCAATGAAATAACTCCCCTAATCACATTTCACGTTATTCTTGGGAAATCATTTAAAATTCTGGAATTATTCTACATTCCCAGAATTTCAATATCATTGAGCATGTATGGAATATTCTGAAGCTAGTCGTAAAGAGAAAGGTTGTCATAACGTTATGTTCCTTGGAGTCGTCTAAGCATATTTTTTTACAATTCAAGGTTTTATTCCTCAATACCCAGGAAAATTTGATTATCTTCGTAAAGGGAAATCCTATAAAGTATTTGTTTTTCAATTTTGGCTTCGATGGGATTTTATTTTTGTCCAAATAGAATATGTAATTTTTAATATACGTTTTTTTGATAACCCTAACTAAAATGAAACCGTTGACCCATTTTTTATTCAACGGAAACTGTAATAAATGTTGTTAACTAAACTAAATTTTATAATCCTGAAATCAAATAAAACTAATAGGCCTTAAAATTAGAATGTTCCGAAATTTGATGAGCTGAAAATTTTCATGAGGTCATCACATTCCACAATTGGAGGGTTTTTGAAATAAATTCATCTTCTTAGTTATTCAATGTGCTGCGCAAAATAGGACCTGTAGTTGCCCCTCTAACCAAAATTCGTTCAGCCACCAATTACAATGCGTAGATAACTTCGAAAATTTTATTAGGGAGCTTTACAACATTTTGAGCAAAAAGCTTTAGAGTGGCCAGGGAGTGTAGGTTATGTAATCCATTATGTAATTGTAGCTGCCAGTTAATACTTGTTACTTTTAAAAAATTTGCTCGATTTCGGTGTTTTTAGCTATAACCACTATCGGTTATTGATGAAAAAATATCCGTTTAAGTAATATTTTCACAACACTAAATGAAATAGTTAAAGAAGTAAAACAAAATTATGCTTCAATTCTATTATTGGAAATTTGAATTGAAGCAAAATTATATTAAAGATTTTTTTTATTCAGATAATGTTCGCTTTAAGAAATTGAGTATTTCGTACATTTAAATTGTAAATTCTGAATATGACCTCGTTTTTGACAAAAAATAGTAACGTTTTAAGACACTCCTCTTCTGCATTGAATTTATCTGAACAAGTTCAGATAAACCAAGAATGAATTTTGTACTCAGTAGAGGGCCATTCAACATAACTAATTACCATGCACCGAATATATTATCTTAAAGCCACAACTCAATTTTAACTACTAGGCGAAGTTTAGTTAAAGCTATTTTTCGAAGAATAATGAATTACGTCATTATTTAATTAAATCCACAGGGGTTTAATTTTATTTCAATTATTAGTTAAGAACTGAATTAATTAGTCAAAAGGCAGGACGTAATCAAAAACGTCCTCCAATCGTTTGCTCATCTATTATAAACAACAAATGATAAATTCCGGTATTGCACCAATTTAATTTTTACATGTAGATATGCTCAAAAATTTTACTGGTCAAAATATAGGTATTTGGTTACCAATAAGAATGAGTTCAAACCACCGGCTACTCAAAATAGTTAATTTGTTAATTTTTTACAGAATATTTTTTAATCAAACAATCAAGATCAAAGCCAAAAACCTAACGACGCGATAATCCAACATGCCCCCCCCCTTCATGTACACTAATGTCAGGGACATTCGCTTCACTTTCGCCTCTCTATAAAAAACAATGTGTACGAGATGCGATCGAAAATTATGTGAAATAAATTACATATACAAAATATTTAATCATGCGAAGTTCAAAAATCCAGGTTGATTCTAAAAGGAATATGACATTAACCAAAATATTATGAGGAAAAACGACAGCTCTTAAAGCGTTTGTAGCATTTGCTTTTGTACCATAAAATAGCTCTGACGTTAATAGGATTTTTTGTTCATAAACTTTATTATATATATATATATATATATATATATATAGTGATACTTTATGCAATTTGATGCTAAATGAGAGCTCGCTTAAACACAGGAGCATTTTTCATTCCAAAGATGAGGAAATTTAGAAAACCTTTGAAAATGGCCTTAGAATGCGCTTAGAATTTTGGTTAACTTTAGGGCTGATATATTTAAATATTTCTTCTCTTCAAGAAGTCAAGGGAATGAGTTTGATAAACTAAATGGCGTGCTCTATTTAAAGACAGGTTATAGTATAATTGTATTTAGAGGTACATGATCTGTTTCGATGCAAATAAAGTAAGATACAAGCTGCTCAGGAATGTTTTTAGATGGATTATGACCAGATATCAGTTGTGGTCACATACCAAAGCACATTTACGCCAAATGAATATTAGAAACTTTGTTGGTCCATACCAAAGCACATTTACGCCAAATGAATATTAGAAACTTTGTTGGTCGCCTTAGTAAAATGTTCCCACGTTTAATTATAATTTCTTCATGAGAATTCAAATCTCTGACAGCAAAAGTCAAATGGACAGGAAGTAGATGACATAGAAATTGCCAGCAGTTTTTTGGTAGCAGATCCATTTCAACTTTTAAGAGGTTTGCTTCATTTGTGATGAGAATTATAGCCACAACAAAGCTACAAATCATTGGATTTTACCTAACAGAATTGCGACCTACACAAAAAACCATTTATTAATTCATAAAGATAATATTATAGCAAAAGTATGCGTTTGTTTTCAAAAGATGCTTTGTTATAAACTCAAATTAACAGTGGTTTTTAAATTGCAATTATAATTTTTGAGTGACCAGGGTATTATATATTTTTCTTGTAGAATCTAAATCTATTTGCTGACAAAGCTAATTAAGAAGGCAGTAAATTAAGGCTCTTGATCTAAATTAGCATATTTGTACACGTCGGTAGCTTTCATGAGTTAAAGCTTTAAGGGGTATACATTTTGCATTTAAGATTTTACCTAAGGCCCAGTTTCGGTTTGAAATCAAACACTACCCTTAATTAATGATGTGATGGTTTTGCAGTCAATTTGTCTGATTATGACGTTGACAGTAAGTAAAACGATTTAATAATTTGTTAAAATATAATATATCTTCTGCTGCTTTTAGTTGCATTAATTTTTCAAGCTAAATAACATTTTCTAAGATTTATGTGTAATCCCCAATTATGTATATCTCAAAAAAATGAAATTGCTTTTCTTTGCAGATGAAAAAGTTTTCAATAAGCTATTTTCCAATGTTAAAAAATACATTTGAAATATTTTTTTATCTTTTTGTGGTGAAACATTGTCTTAGAATCAGTTTATATATATATATATATATATATATATATATATATACATCTATACATACATACATACATATATGCAAAAGAATGAAATTTAGGCATTCTTTATTTGATAACTTTAGTATAATTAGTATATAATATTGCTTTACATTTTTATTTATATTTTTCTTGCAATTTCTGCTGAATACTCAAAATATATTAAATATAACGTATTAGAATTGTATTTTGCTTATGTTTTTACAGTGCAGAGTGATTTCAATTTTATCAAAATTTCATTGCAAAGTATATAATCCAAAACATTATATATTATTACCTTGTGATATCAAGGATAGATATTATAATGCTAATGCAATTTTGCAAAAGCTAAGATAAAAAAATGTTAACATCAAAGACTTTTATATTTTCGCAAAAAATATCATAACAAGTATGAAGTACTCTTTAATTGAAAGCCCTTTATTCACTGTATTGACAAATCATCATTCTGATATTATTAACATTCAATATGAAATAAGACATTATCATAATCATGAATGCATGCAAGAAGAACTGGCCTACAAAATTTACAAATCTTTTTACCCTTCAATGTAGAAAATATTTATTATTACTCGCTTTAAAATTTTTTGCTGTCGATATAAAATATGAGATTTTCTTAGTCTTAAATAATATATCATTTCAACATGTCTAACGATGACAATATCGCTTGTATTTCTGCATGAATTCTGTAACAGACAGTCTCGAAAATTTTAATTAAATTTCAAATTTAAATAATCTAAGATTAAAATAATTTAAATTTTTTTGTCCCAAGCTGGTTTTTGCTTAATTGTCAAAATTGTATAGCTTTGTAAAGTCACCTAAGTTTTAGACCAAATTTTTTAATTTGTAATCAATATTCTACCATATTTTAATATAGCATATTAACATAAAATTGCGTGACAAAGTTAAATTTGTTTCAGTGGAGTTATCAGGTGTATTTTTAGAGTAACTCGTGCTATTATAATGCAAAATAATGCCACTATGATATATTTTAATTTTAGAATGAAAATGCAATTTATTTTTGGGATTTAATATTAAAAAACAAACGGTTTTGGAAATAAACAGTTATGCACACCATCAATTGGAGACAACAAATTATAGAAAACCTGTTCCAATTTGTAACAACTAAATTTGACAATAAATCTATTCTTGACATTTTTTTGCTTGATGCATCAAGAGATCTATTATACAAGTACTGATGGCTGAATCAACTGATACTGAAACACATTGAAGTTATTTTGAGATTAGCTACAAGATTTTGATATTCAGGTATAACTTTATTTTCACAAGCTCTGAATAAATGCACTTGGAGAAGGTTTGAGTGTAAATTTGTGGATTGTAAAAAAGGTGTTCATAATGATTCCAATATTGAACAACCGAAAAATATCCCATTTCCTCATTAAATAACCAAGAATTAACTAAAACCGAATCAGTTCAAAGATAACAAAAAATAACCGTTATCGTCACACGTTTTTAACTAGTGTTCATTATACCATAGTCCATGCGACTTAAGGGCAAGTTTTCTTCATTAAATGTTACGACAAATGTCAAAACGTTTCAATATTTGCAAACATAGCAATGCTACATTAGTTTTAAATACAAGAAAGCTTCTCAAAGTGCAACTCTTGAAAATATTCAAGGCTTGAGAAAGGAGAGCAAAGCAAACTCTGATTTCAATGAAAACACCCACATAAATCTTTCGTCTGTCAGAAGGGTCATTCTATCCAAAAATTGCAAAAATACACTCTAGCCTGAAATCAAATACAATCTCGCAAACTTAGATGCACAGTTACAAAGCAAAGAGCCTGCTTCCTTCATAGGGCGGATTGTAATTAAACACGACCGCCTAGTTCAGTTTTGCCCTAACACGAAAAAATTTTGTTAATCGAAATATTTTAAGTTGAGCCAACCTTTACTGAAATCTATGCTCAATGAGTGAAATGGGATTTGGGAACGTTTCAAAATATAGCGCAAACTATGTATGTTAAGCTAATTCATTTCACAAAAATAGCTTTGAACTATATGTCTTGGGACCTATACTATTCTTGCTGTTCATAAATGACATATCTGATTTTCTCAAATACTGTACAATAAGACTTTTTGCAGATGATGTAATTGCCTACATGGAGATTAACAATGAAATAGACAAAAAAATACTTTCAAGAGGACATAGATAAATTGGCAGAATGGGCGAATGCGAACCAAATTTTATTTAATGAAAATAAATGTCACTTAAGATCATTTTATGTCAATAGTCAAAGTAATAATGCAAATTATAATGCAAATTATACTTTATGCAAGACACCATTGAAGTGGAAAAATCATTTTAAATACTTAGGTGTCACTATTGGCAATGATTTCAAATGTTATATGCATATAAATAATATTACATCAAATGATTATCAAAGGTTAGGAACGATGAAAAATGTTTTGTTCAAAGCCCCACTAAAGGTAAAGCTCATTGCATACCTAAAATTATGGAATATGCAGCTGAAATCTGGGATCTGTATATGCAAAAACAAGTTAAACAGTTAGAAAGAGTTTAAAGAAGAGCAATTAGGTATATTTGTAGTATTAAAGGACGAACAGAAAGTGTTTCCATCACTTACACTTAGAAACATTAAAAGATCTCAGGAAAATATCTCATTGTAAACTGATGCAGGCCATATGGACTAATGATGTGCACTCATCTCCTGTTCAAAGTTTTAAGAAATTAAGTCCATGTGATTATTCTTATAACACCAGATGTGTATCCGAAAATTTACTATTATTATAATTTTTTATCATAGTTTCACTCACACGACATCACGAGATCTGCGTTCAACAAACTATGAAAATTAAGCAATATTGATGGCCTTCACTTTCCCAAAAATAGTGTCTAAAGGTTGCAAAAGAGAACTACAAATTGAACTAGAATATGTTCAACATTATGAAAATATTGCTTGGTATACATTAAATCTATTCGGAAGGCTTATTTTTTATCAAATTGTCATAATCATCAGTCGCCTATATCATAAGTAACTTGTTAGTTCTAAATTTTTGTTTTTTTTACAATCCAAGAAAATATAGTACCCAAAATTAGCTGGGTTTGGATATTTTAGCTCGGACTAGGCTTGCTAAACTAAATGCTATTCATTTGGGAATCCAGTTATCCTCTAGATTGGTTTTCGCACAAGTTTAATAGTTATTAAGTAGGCCTCATTTTATAAAACATGAAAAAATACTTCGTCATATCATGCAATTTAAAGTGTTGAAATTAGTTATTAGTATAAAATTGTGATGACCTTGAATTATGGATTCATCTATGTTTTATCAATTGATAGCAAAGAACTTACCATATGTAATATGTAAATTTACTAACATTATAATTTCAAATTTTTATAATTATTCAATATCAATGATAATACGTTACAATTATTATAATTCAATTAAAATAAAGATACTAAATGAAAACAAGATTTATTTTTTTTTGCAATAGTGCAGCAGACCACTGAGATAATTGTAAGGAAATTGTAAGGAAAATACTCAGCTTTTTCAGAAAAGTTTATTCTTATATATACATATTTCGTTCTTAAGAATATGGAAATCTATTTGCAATGAATTTCTCGAAATTTTTCGACAGGAAATTTGAGATTACAGGCTGGAAAAGCGTTCTTTTTAGATGACAACATTGAAGTGTTAAAAGTGCAACAATTACTATCGAAAATTTGTTTAATTACATTCTTGACTGACAAATCTTAGAAACTAAAAATTAAATACTATATTGTCGCAGTTCCATATGATTTATCTTTATAAGGCGTGACGTGTCCTTTAAAAAAACAACTAATGAAGTATAATTAAATGATGTCGAAATTTGCATCTTCATTGTTAGACGTTGGTTTTCCATAATTTACAAATTGACTGAAGGTCAGATGTATGGAAAATGCAAAAAGCAAACAGCATGAAATGCTATTCTCTCTTATTGGTTGAAGAGGAAATTTTGAATGATGTTGATCTTCAAAGAAAAACTTAGGCAATGAAATTCCCAACGCATTAATCAAAAAGAATATCATAATATTTAATCCTCTGTTTGAGTATGACGCAAGCAACCAAATAGCGAATTTAAAGTTTCAGTATTTCTTACCGAAATACTTAAAGGTTGATATGCATAGGTTAATTTATTTATTAGATACTATTTTATGTGGATGTCAATACTGTTGTTTGTTATAATTTGCTAAGGTATGTGTGCATATGTGGATAAGCCATCAATCATATTTATTCCTCAAATCTAACTTCAAAAGTCATAGTCTAAGAAACACAAATTTTAATTCAAATAAAATCATTAATCAACCGAAGCCGCAAGGTATGGTGGTTGAAATAAATTTAGGTGGGTTGCATCCGAAAGTAGTATTATTATTTTAGTGATACTGAATACCAGTATTTTTCATTCTGATATTTAAGACACTACTTGAGTATGCTTAGCACAATATGCTGATTATTTGGCAAAGCTATAATGGTCATTTCAAGCTGTACCCGGTTGTTAGAAATTTCAAACTTGAATTTTATTGAAATATGAAATTATATTGAATTATGTATTTTTACGTGTATATTATATGCCTACTTTGCACACATAAAAGACAGAAGACGATTTAATTTAATATGTACTTAAGAAATCGTCAGCTTAAAAGCATAAATTTTCAATATGCTTGGTAATAGTCAAACAAATTTTTCTTCAGTTATCCCACGCATAAAACGTTATTTGAATTTTTAAAATTGGGATTCGAATTTATTAAAATAAAAAATTATGTCTGACTAACAATAAACAACTAAATTATTTTAAGATATCTGTCTGGAAACATATTTAAGAATGCGCGAGAGGCCTGGAGATCTGTTCCTGGGTTTCGTTCTGCAGAAGTTTTGTAGCTTACCTTTCTCGCTTCGGAATGATTTCTTTGAGGAATATTTTGATGAAATGACCATTTCTGAACAGGGAGTAAATATCGCAATGATATTATAATTTATTACTCTTTTTTGGACACATAGTTTATTTTTTACCCTCGCCAAACAATAATGCAGTAAGTCAAATGAGGAAGAAAGAGGCATTTATATAATCTTTGGAGCAGAAAGAGCAACAGTTAATGAAAGTTAAAGAAGCAGCTTCTTAATGCGGTAAAAAGTTCTAGTAAGTTTCTTAGCTAAGTGATCATGATCAATACTGTTTTTGAAACAAAGTTTGTTATCTAGAATGTCCCAATAAGGTGATGCTATTTAGTCTTTTGATGGATGAAACCGTGGTTAGCGATTGAACGAAATGACAATTTATTGGGAAATTGTTTCCTTGACACCAATCTTGAATTTCTTCAATGGTAGCAGGTGCCTCATCCTTGCCTATTTCCAGGCTTGCTGTGGTGTTGTGGGGGAGTTAAATTTTTTCTCGTGGAGAGCGTTGTGGGGATTTGTGGCAGACCTGGAACTGGCCAGAAATTTTAAGGCCGAGCCGGTAGTTGATGGGCAAAAGTTAATACCAGCCAGTTTTCGGTCGGTTTTGGCGGGTAATATTTTATGCAAGTATATTATATATATATATATATATATATACATGTATATATATACATATGTACATCTCTTTATATGTATGTATAAATGACTAAGTTCCATAAAAAACTGAATTCAAATTACATTTTTAAAAGCAGAACAATTCAATTTATAGTACGTTATTGAGAAATTCCAGAAAGTAAATTTAATTATCATTTTAATTGCAAAACTGTAGATTGCTGAAACTATAAAAAAGTTTTCTATTTAGATTTTCATAGGAATTCCTCTAAAACTAAGCAAAATATTCTTTCTTTATAAGATAAAACAAGAAATTTTTTTATCATTTTGCCCGGTAAACGGCCGGTAATTTTACCGTCGTTTAATGAAATTTAAAAGCGGCTGCAGGTCGTTAAATTACCCGGTAGCGATTCCAACTCTGATTTGTGGGGCAACAATTTTGTAGGCTACATTGCGCATTTTTCATTTGCATTTTCAATTCAGCGCTCTCAAGAATTGAAGCACAAAAAGAATCATGACAATGGAATGATAACGACTATGATTGCCTTAGATATTAACCATTAATAGAATTTTTTACCCGCCAAATCAACATCATCGCAGTCAAAGTTGGAAGTGAATAGGGTCAATCCTCGAGGGTCGGGTCAGGTTGAAATTTGTGTGTGCGGATTTCGGGTCGGGTGGGAATTTCACAGTTTTGAAGTAGTCTTCATTTTTGAGTAAAAAATTGCTTTTAGCTTAGTTTAGTTTTTTCCTGTTGATTGATTTTACTCTTTGCTTTATGCTGCAGGTTGTTGCGCGATGACAACCTTTTTGTGGATTGCGGGTCGGCTTCAATTGTGGAACGCGGGTTGCAGGTTTGGTCAAACTGTGGAACACGGATTGCAGATCGGGTCGGGCTACAAAATTTTAGTTCGCTTCCAAGCATGATTTTATTACATTTATATAGAAAATTTCGGAATGGATACAATTTTAAACTATTTTAGTGGCTGGAACAGTTAATAGCAGTAAGCCAGACAAGCTCATGCTGTCTCTTGTGCACAAAACGCAGCCGTGAGTGGTTGAACGTGTTTATGTGCCTGCTATTGCAAAAGGGCTCATCAATGCTAGACAAAGGCTGTGTAATATGGGCATTAGTTTACTATTGCCTATTGCCAGCAAGAAACATAGTTTCTTAGTCAACCTTAGCAATGGCTGCATATGGTTAGGAGAGAGATGTAGTTATATTTAAGTTCATGTATCTAAGAGATTTCCAGTTGTAATAGAATTGAGGTGAGATGATGAAATTTTGTAAAATATAAGTCAGTAGTTTCCTCAAATAAAAGTCAGTCGAAAAACGTTGATGGTTCTTCCTTCAATCAAATTCACTATTTTCGGTGATGCTTGAAGCAAGCACATCAATGCCACAAATATATTCCAAACAGCAATGCTTAAGTTAGCAGATTGATTTAAGGATAGATCTGTTTGAGACTACAAAATGTAACGCTGCTGTAAATCCCATCATATTTTGGAAAAATGTTGACAACATGCCTCTATTGCGTACAATATCAGGGATAATTCTTCTGCTTGTATTGAAAGTCTTTTTAGTTATTGCGTCTTGATTTTATCAAAGCTACGCAGAAAGATCCATGATTTACAATAAATCTGTAAAATACCTTAAAATTTATAAAATTTATGATATAAATATCAAATCGCAAACTTTTAAAAATAACATTTCTGATTATGATGAAAATAGTGATTGATTTGTTAAATTAATACTTGTTCAAATATACTGTGTTTGCAAATGCTTTGTATTTAAATATTAGACAGTTTTGACAAACACTTGTTAGTGGGAATTTGTGGGGCAAACTCTCACTTCTGTGGTGTGGTGTGGATTTATAGGCATTTCTTGTGGTGTGGTGTGGGTTGTGGGTCGGAAGATGTAGCCCCAGGAACATAGAATGCAATGCCGTCGGCAAATTTGATTAGGCTTGCTTCTAATTGGCATATCGTCATAAACAATATTGAAAATATTGGTCCCAAAATTGTGCCATGAGGAACACCAAGAGAAGTTGGCGTAGTACTGGAATTTTTACAATCAAAGGAGACGGATTGTGTTCGATCGATTTTGAAGGAAATCACTAATGACGTGAACTAAGCCTTGTGTGGAATCCTTGAACAAAATGAGCTTTTCAAAAATAAGTCTACGTCGCTCGCTATCAAAATGCCTATGAGTAACATACGTAATTCAAATGTGTGCATTGATTTCACTTTCAAGTTCGGAAAGCTATTGATATTGGTTACGCTTTGAATTACAGCCTGATGATGCTCATAACAGGTAAAATCTAATTGTCGTACTTCAAAAAATACAATGAAGCATTTGCAAGCAGAACCATGTATTCCAAATATATATTTGAAAAGTTTTTTGACACATAACTAAGTGTCTATTTTAAGTTATCTATTACCAATTTGCAAATGTTATATTAATCGTTTAATTAACACCAAAAAATTTCGCCTTGCTCAATCTCATTTTCGATTCCAATAACATATTTATTTTTGGTCAAATATTATGAAAAGAGCAAAATTTAACAAATATTAATTAAAGAATGAAGATCAAGAATAATTTTTTCTGATCAGATGATGATCATAGGCCTCTAAGGGAGGTTATTTTTCCAATTTATTTTATAAAATAAACCATAGAAAAGTTGCATCCGGCAATATAGTTTTACTTCGAAATCAAATTCATCTAGATTTCCAAAAGTACATCTGAGTTGTCATTACACAAAAGGATCTCTGGTATGTCAACTAAATCAATATTCATCTTATACCTTATGTAATGAATAATATTGAATTATATTAATACTTTATAGTGTTATAACAAGTTGATTTTATATTGAGGTATGATTAATTATATACTAATTAAAATGACGATTTATCTTAAATGTTTTTAATGAAGGATGTATTATGGGAGTGGCTTGTCCAATGTTAAATAATCTTTTATTGGAATTGATGTACTTGAAAATTGTGTGTGGAAAAGTTTCATTAAACTTCAATAAACCACAGTTCTCTTTTGCAATCATTTGAAAATAATATTCGTCAATTGGTTTACCACATGCTCTACGGTCTTAGGCCTGATATGTGTTCAATTTATTACATTTGTAGCTTGCTTAATACAAGCCTCCTATAACTGAAAAATGATCGTTGTAGAATCATTTGAATTTAATGTTATAGAGATGTGTTCAAGTTATTGTGCTACAAAGTTCACAAAGTGTCTTCAGGGTATCTTTGCGTATTCTTAAAACTGTCTCATAAAAGTCTAAATGCTCTCGTTAAGAATTTAAAACAAATGTGCTATTGAACATTGAAAATGTTCTTATAATAATTTTGTTGTGAATTGAGGAGAATCTTAAAGCAAGGTTTTTGGTTGTGAGTTGATGTTAAGCATATATATATATATATATATATATATATATA
>CABFPE010000131.1:327333-354473 GCA_900660155.1 Hofstenia miamia | reverse complement strand
ATATATATATATATATGTTTAAGTAAGCCCCCCTTCACCACTTCTGGCTGCGCCAATCGTTGCGTCAATCTGAAAAAGCCAGCAAAATGTTTTAAACATTAAAAAAGTAGACAACCAAATAATTATATTGGACATTTATTTGGCACCAGTGTAGTCTGTGGAAGTAGAAAACGCATATAAAATTTCGGTTGGATATTGCTTGAAAATTATTAGAAACTGTTATGGCGCTTATCTGAATAGCCATAATGGGCAATTTTTGGTATGGAAGTCCGTGCGGAGCTTTAAGCTGCATACAGCGGCGGTGCAGTTGCCCTATCATTGTAACATTGAAATTTAGAAAAAACTCCCTAAATTTTATAATCTAAAAGGTAAAAGTCCTCTTACTGGCTGCCTTCGTCATTTTGAAAGGACAAACCGTTTTTTCAGCTTTTTTACGCAGTTTCTGAAAGCCTATTATAAAATGTGAAATTCCTGAGATACGCACACATGAATTTGTGAACGTGTACGAACTTAGTGCTCAAAATTTGTACTATAGTGTGCCGCTGTGACTTGAAGATTGCTTGTTTTTTATTGAAAATTCCGATTTTTTAGAGAAGTTTAAATTTCTTTCTGTTGTAATATTCAGGGAATAAGGAGGTCAACAGGTCATGGCAGCAACTACTAATCTTAATTGCTTCTTTCTATGAAGATTACAACCCGAACCATTGATATGTGTGTACGCAAAGTTAGAAGTCACGTCGCTGAATAAGACACTCCTCTATACCGTGGTGTTTTCCGTTTTTGGATAAAAGCCTTCATCAGTTTGTTGTGGTTTATAAGCATTTAAAATTACACATTTAAGTAATTCCTGACATCTGAAGGTGCTAAGTTCTATAACCCTGAGGTGGGATCGGGTTCGTGTTGGATCGGGTTAAGGTCCGCGGCGGAGAGAACTTTTTTTTAAATTGAATGAGATATAATCATGCTGCAATTTGTGGTGATAATTTATCTTTGTAATGCGTATCATCTCAAGGATATTTCAACTTATGGTTATATTGTTATAATTTTATCATTTTAGCTACTGATGATTTTAGAAATTCGTGTTGAAATCGGTTTGAAATTTGGTTAAAATATTCATTTTGATTTTGGGTTGGGTTTGGGATTAGCTAGGATTTGCTAAGATTTTAAAATTTTGACCTAGTTTATTGACTATTAGTTTAAATAATTTATTTATATGAAAAGATAACATTTTCAGGTGATTGCAAAAATCAAAATATATTGGAAATTAATCACGATGTCAAATGGAAATTACAGTAATGCACACAAAATCCCATTGAGTATTAACACAATGCGATTATATTTCTAAAATTTTAATCAGATGATATTTAATTTAATTGTTAGCTATTTATTAAATTCGCAGAAATTATAATGGACTCTATACTGCGGAAAGGAATTTTGTAGCGGTCATCACGGAATCCATCCATCACTCGCTTTTCCTAAGTAATTTTAATATAATACCAACATATGAGTGATCTAAAAACTTTGGAACACTGGAATTGCTTTTATTCTCTACACTAGGTTGACTTTATGATTTTTTAATAATTTACTTTATTAAATTCCCTTTAGAGTTAACTGGCGTTAAATTGTTTTTTATTGTAGAACAAACACGGAGTGTATTGATGTGATACACACTTGGTGTTGATCATTTATGTTGAAGAGGCATGAGAAATATTTGGCCTTAGCTTTCATCTATCCGAGAGGGAAAATTATGTAATGCAGCAATATATTTATTATAAAATTCGGGAAATCAAATTTAGAATGTTGTCAGATCCGCATCATTGTCCAAAGTATAAACTTGTGTTTTGCTTTTTTCTCTTGCAATAGATGAACAAGGGCGGAACCCTTTAAAATGAAGCCAATCCGCAACAGTTCATAATCCTTGCCACAAAACTTGTTCAATTTTTCGAAGAGCTAAGCCAAATTTGGGAGTGTTAGAAACATAAATTAATTGTTCACACTGAATTGAATTTGAGTATTTGTGGATGTTAATATTATTTTTTACAATAATGTTTACAAATTATATAGATTCGGTGACTTGCTTGCACCGTTGCGTAATAGTCCGTTTTTGAAATACCTTGTTCTAAGCCCTGCACTGCCCTGCCCTGCCCATATATATTTTACCGAAAATAATTCGTTTTTCTACAGTTATGCTGGCTCTCCTTTAAAAATCATAAGCAATATTAAATCGAAAAAGTTTGTTTTTACAACTTAAATATTGATATAGACATGTAGTGCTAGACAATGTATGTTATGCTCGTGCAGTTGCAGTACAATTTCATTCGAAGTTCACATGAAGTTTATATTATAAAGCATATCATCAGTGTTGATATCATTTAAATGAAATCGTTTTAAACAGTTTCAGACGTCATTTATATTAGCCGTTTGTTTAAATTGATCAGACAATTAAGCGATCTCGATTAAACTTTGTTTATGTGACAGGCATTCTCCAAAACACAAGTTGAAAGCAGCCATAATTCAGTGAAAAAACAACGGAATTGAAATTATTTATTGTTACATTTTACATATTAACGACATTTATTAAACATATATCGATTCAGCACATTTTTCCGGTATCCTTATATCCGAAAAACGTAACTTTCCGTAAATGAAGAATTCTACTGCAGTTGAGGTTAGTTATTGCTGCAATGTCCTTGAAACCTCGTAATTATCTTCTAGGTATGAAAAGAATTTGAAAGTTTTACAAAAATAGGATTATTGATTGAAAAAAAGCTAATATTTTAATATATTTCAAAATCAGGAACAATTTCTATGGTGAAATATTCTCGATAAAATGTGAGGACACTTACCCATAGATGTGCCCATATAACAAGATTTGCAAATTTCCTCATTGGCTTAAAGACAATTGTTTCAGAATGTGGACGAAATCATTTGTGTCATTAACGAAACACAGAGGTGTTTTGGGTTAAACAATTTATACCGTCTGATAGCAAAATTTCTCTTTTTACTTATAATGGCTAGTTGTACTGAAATGCACAAGAAAATAAGCAGAGTACAAACAAATGCAGCTGTCCAACATTTTAGTGTTTATATGCGGTAATTTTTTCTTTCATCTGTTTTCCTGTTATAAATGTGAAGTATTATGATTTATTAGTAAAAAATCTGATCTTGCTCTTGCTTACATGATATTAAAGACCTAATATAATACTTAAGAAATTTCCATGAAATGTTGAAAAGATTGTATTATATTTTAATTAGATACATTGTTAATTGGTTTGTATCAAGACCAGTTTCGCCACTTTCATGAGAGTAGGCATCCGAAAGATTTATAAAAATAAAAATAATGTATAATGGGATAATTCGTTCAACGGATAAATTTAATACATGTATATTTTTTATAATTGTTGTCTTTTATTATGAGTTGAACTTTAATCCCGAAGGAAATCAGAACTTTAGAAACTCTCGAGAGGAATTATAACTTTTTTGATGAAGTTAAAAAATTGGAAGCAATTCTTTTGAAGCAAAATGTCCATATTAGGGAATGCTATTGGTAACAAGCTTCCATTTAAAGGCATTATACACAAATCTTATTGCGCAATTGTTGTCGACTGCATAAAATCAACATACTTTCTATTTTGAGTGACTATAGAAAGCGGATTCACTTTGAAAGGCATGCAGAATGTGAATTATTTTTTAATAATTTAAAGAAATAATAGCGCAATTACCAGCTTAACTTTAAATTTCTTGAAAAGAGCTTTGTATGTAACTGTTTTGCGATGTTGTCTTTTTGTAAATGCGCGTCACAGGTTTATTGAATTCAACGAAAATAGAACGCATTAACAAAATTAGCGAAGTACGCAAAAAACTATATCCAATTTATATATAATTGATTGTAGCGAATCTAAGCTACTATTCTAAAAAGTTCAAGTCTACATTTGGTTAATTCCATTAAATTGTCACCCACATGAAAAATTTATTTTTTGCTATTTCGAAAAAAAATAGTTTGTAAAAAGAAATCATTTCAAATCACTGCATAATTGCCAGATAATGAAATAATGGATTTTTGTTTTTTTATTATCGAAATATTCTTTGAATTATCTTTCGGACAAATAATTCATTACCGCAGCATATAAGTTTTGGCCACCATAATGAAGTAAAAAACTTGATTTTCGCAATTCAATTAGTTTAGTGTAAACACTACACTTGTGAATTGATTCCCATTGAGTGGATTTAGGCCTTCATGCTTTCCTTAAGCTTAGTTTTTTCTTCATTTAAATGTGGGTCTGTTACGCTAATTTTGTGGCTCCCGGTATATAGAAATTCTATTTTTGAGCGAAATTGAATTTTCAAAAATATGATTTTGGTTTTGGCTTTTTTCCTTACGATATTACGTCTGATTATTCTGCGAAAGTGCTCGTGTATTTTTTCCCAATTGACAGAAATTTTTTAAGATCTAGCGTAATAATTCTTATAAAAAATGAATGTGTTTGGTTCCGTTACGGAAATTTGTATTAGTATATAATTAAATACAATGCAATGACAAAAGTTGAGCTTAGTGGAAAATGTAATATACATAAAAGCTTAATGTTCCAATAAAGCAATATGTCATGCAAATTTTTCTGACGTATTCTATGTCATCATTATATATACTTAGAAGTCGTCAACATTGTGTAGGCCCGTTATGTGGAAATAACCACTTAGATTATAAGTAATAGTGAATTTCCATTCAAAATTGAAGAAGAGAAATGAATACATCAGAAAAGTAAAAAAAACAAAAAAATTGTCTGGAAGTTGTGTTATATTCAAGTTGTTAAAAAGTATTTTGAAAAAATGCAAAAACAGATCGAAGGAAAAATCATTTTCAATATGTTACTTTGATATTTTAGCATATTAATTTGATATAATGAAAAAATTTTTAGAATTTTTGTTAAACAAAAAACGCAGTCGAATTTATTGTCACCAAACTGATGGAAGGTGATAAAATTTCACATCAAAACTATCTCTACGTTCAGAGCATTTTCAAGGTAGGAGTACATCGCGAATATATTCCTAAACGTCTTCAGCAGATACAAAAACGAATACTCGAGGTAATGCTCATAAATGGAGATTACAAGTTACATCTGTCAATCATGCATCTTCTACTCGACTGTTGTGTCTCCTATAGAATACAGAATGGGTTATTGAGACTTTTTTCAGTACTATCATAAATTTACAGATTTGTTTTATGTTGAATTTTACTAGATCGTTGCGATATTTCTAACTTTCCAAACAATAATTTGAAAAATATTGTAAAAATATATTATAATTATCTTCAAATAAATAATAATGCAATAATGAAATGTTTAAAAATGTCTTGTCCAGTAAAACCCCAATCCAATTTACCTTAATCACAAGCTTGATCCATTCACCATTGTGAAGTCCTGGAAAAAAGGCTTCTCACGCAGCCAATATAACGAGAGAGAGGATTTTGTACCATTTGTTGAGTATTAGTGTTAACTTTTTGTAGGACACTTGCTAGTTTAAATAAAGCATTGGATTAAGCATACAAATAATTTCTTGAAGCACACATAAATTCATTCTAATAATAAATCAATATTTTTAACTCATGATATTGGTAAAATGAATGATATTTCTGGACTTAGTAAATATATAGATTTATGTACTACCATGTCCTACTTAAAGTATTTTAAGTAAGACATCATACAATTCAATGTAAGGATAACACTTTATATGCCTTAGGTACCAAAAAATCTGTATGAAAAGGAAAACAATTAAACAACTTGTAAAAATCCGGTAACGTGAATATTACGCATCTTTCCTAATTGAATAAATGCCATATTTCAATAATCTATATTAAGCTAATTTCTTTGATATAAATTCAATCTTTGGTAACTCTTTTCGAACCTTTGTTTTCTGAACTTATGTATTTNNTGTAAGGATAACACTTTATATGCCTTAGGTACCAAAAAATCTGTATGAAAAGGAAAACAATTAAACAACTTGTAAAAATCCGGTAACGTGAATATTACGCATCTTTCCTAATTGAATAAATGCCATATTTCAATAATCTATATTAAGCTAATTTCTTTGATATAAATTCAATCTTTGGTAACTCTTTTCGAACCTTTGTTTTCTGAACTTATGTATTTGAAAACAATTTTATATAAAAGTTTCTTTAAAAAGCTAAATAAATCGGGCAAGGCGAATTTCACAAGGTTGAATTAATTAAAAAGAAATTTCGAGTTTATTAAATTTACAAGTTAATTTCATTTACAAAGCTATTTAATTTCTCAACAACGTTATATTTCTGCTATCATGTAATCATTTGTTCATTTTTTTGCAAATTTTGTTTATCTTTGGCATATCAAGTTTTTTCATATTTTGAAATTCAACTTTTTGTTTTCTTTTTTTAAAACTTTGTATTTATGCGAAGTGCACCAGATTTAGTTGATCGAATAATCACGTGTGGAATAAGTTTTTTTTATAAGGTCGTGGTATTTAGGGATAGGCCTTCTTTAGTTATATATGTAAACTTTATCTCGACGGGAGTGCTATCTAATTTGGAAGAAGATTTAACCCTGATCTTTTTTTACTAGCCAAACAAATGTTTAAAATATAAATTCTATTTTCACTATTTTTCTAATTATACAAATATTATTCTAAAAAACTAGTATTTTTTTGCTATCTTCATCGAAAAATTCATTTCAGAATGCTTAGTCAGGAAGAAATTTGATCATTATTTTATTATTGTGCTCACTTTATCATTGACCACCACCCTTGCCGAATATTAGCGTTGTTGTAGTCTTGGCACACATTTTTCAAATGTATAGACATCGCAGTCAATTTGCTAACATTTGAGAATAACGAATTTTTTTGTTCTCTTAGTATTTAGCCATATGTAGTAGTGTTCTGCGGTCATGGCCATTGCTAAAGACTTACGGCCAACGGTCGCCTAATGTCAAAATTTATTTAAAAATGCCGGCTACGACCAAAATATTTGCTTTGGCCGCACAACACTAATATGTAGGGTATAGTCCTGCCAAGTTTCGCTGCTTGGTGAAGACTAGGATTGATTATATTAAAGTGCTGTTGGAGCACCCTTCGGTTTTAAAAGTGAACAAATATCCCGGCCGAGATATCGTTAACATGCAATACAAGCAGTTTTCCATTAATGTATCTATATATTTTGAATGTAAAATATTCAACTTGTATGGACTTTACTTTGAAAGAAAATTGGAATTAATGCAAGAAATAAATAAGAAATTCTACGATGTGGCAGCTATGATTGTGCTGGATGGGTCACATAAAGACAACTTTTTACTGGACCTATTAGCTAAGGTATATTTTCTATCAAATATTTTAAAATTTAAATTTTGACTTTTTAATAAATAATTCAAATTGCAAATTTTGTCATTAATTTTCAAGTTTATTTGGTGAACGGATAATGTACGTGTAGAATACAGTTGAAACATGATAAATCACGGAAAGTTGGTTTAAATATTTGGTGTGAATTTGATTTGAAAGCAAACAAAACCGTTGAGATGTCTAGATAACAGAGAGGCGAGATACGTCTAACTTTTATATCACCCGAACTATTTTATTACACCAAATTAAATTCAAGTGTATAACTCGCATCACAAATATCAAATTTATTGTTGAAGAATACTCATATATTAACTATCAAAGAAATAATTAACTTTGGTAAGAAAAACACCGCGTGGCAAATGTTAGTATGCCTTCAACTGGAAATATGTCTGAATTTTACTACAGAACTGAACCAGATATTTTGGTATGGCAATGTGGTAATGGGATCTACATTTTGTATTAAGAAAAGATATATTCTATAGACACTTTTGGAAACTGTCATATAATATAAAATTTATATGCATATACATGTACATAACAAACAATAAATTAATTATATATTTGTGTGAAATTTGAAGTTCATAATATATTTGCAGTAGAGGTGGGCGCCGCCGTCAGCCGACTACTATTGGCGTCGCAGACCGATTTTGCTCCAAGTATTTTTAAGCAACAAGGAAAAATCAAGCTCCTGCGAACGATATATCCGCTAAAATAAGCTTAAAATATAACACACCTTAACGCTTTTAACAGATATTTATATGGCTAAATACCGAATTAGTCGTTTATAATATTTTCATTTAATTTTACTAGATAAAATGTTCATACACATTCGTCCAATTTTTTAGCAGATCATAGTTTTTTCTAAACAAGATTGGTAAAATAACAACCCAGCCCGCACACACGGCGTTTGTACCAGCATCCAACCCCTCTGAAATTCTTTGAAATACATAACCGCTCTTGATCCACACCCTCAGTTTTCCATTATCATACAAGCGTAGTTTCCGTAAGGTGTTACATTGCTAATTGGATTATTAAAACTTTCCGCTGAGATGGAAGCCAATTTTTTATTACTTTGTTATTTTAGTACCTGAATATTCTAACCGCAATACTACCCCAATATTTTTTATGCATACCCAACCCATAACCACATCCGCATTTATAGCAAAAGTCATACCCAACTGGCGCCCACAATCGCTCGAGAGCTAAATAATAGAAATCCAGAAATATAACAAATTAATATTCACTGCAATTCCTTACCTTCACCTACATGCATTTTTTAATCATACATAATAAGTTTTACAAAATTTTGTTCCACACTATTTCTTTGCTTAATCTTAAACAACCTTGTAATTTTTAAAAACTTTTCATGATCCTATAAAACATTTTATGCGCTTATAGATCAAAAACTATTCAAGGTGTGCTCAATCTGAAAGCACCACATGATAGAGAGAGAGAAAGAGAGATAAAGAGATCAATATGGGCCAGAGTATTCGAAAAAATGGTCTAAACATTGGCAAACATTTCAAGAACAACTTATTATTACACAAAAGCGCACGCAAACCAAATAATTTATAATCAATGTGTTGAAAAGCGATATTTTCATTCTAAGATTTGACATTAGCATTGGTTTACGTTCTTAATTTTTGTGTGCAGATATTATTAAATGCCTTTAAGACACCCACCCTTGATCTATCAAGCAAAAAAATAGAATGGGCTGAATCTGGCAGAGCTTCGGCCGCAACTTATATATAAATATATATAGGTATTATATTTGAACATATTAATAGCATAATTTTATTCAATACCAGCATATGAGCATCAAGATATTAAATTTAATACATTTCAAGTATCAAATTTTTATTAAATAGTGATTTAGTTTCAATAATTTAAGATATTTTATATCAGCGTTGCACATTTATTTTAAGACTGGATGTGAACATATTGGGACAAACAGCTATCCGTGTCTTTTTGGTTTCAATACGTTAACAATATGATATCTTTTTTCAGCATACATTTGTAATAAAAATGCAAGCGTGTCGGTAGAATATCAATTGTGAAAAATTTGAAATTTTTCATAATCTGTCACCAAATTGCACCGTATGTTCGATTTTAGTGTGTTTTCTTTTACATTTGTGAGCATTCTGTTTGTGCATGTATATGAAGAACAAATTTTTACTTATGATTCAATAACTCGACCCACTCACCCAATACATAACACTATTTTTCCCAAAAATCAGCTCTTTAGTTGCATTATAATTACCTGAAAATAAATTTTGGAAGTTCAACAATTACATGAAGTCAATATAGAATCAAATGATTTTATTGTATATAACGTGCATTATATGCGAAGAATAGGTATTATATGCATTTAAATAAACGCATATACATTTTGTGTCAATTGTGATTCTGGGCAAATGGAGCTTAATGTATGTCTGCTGCTTATTTCAGTCAGGCATTAGTATGGCTACTATATGTTCATAATTATTATATAGTTAGGAGTATATATTTTGGATTAAAAATAAACGTACAGAATAGCAACATTGCGAATTTCAATGTATGTTTGATTGGAAAAAAATTTATCAATGAGCAGACATTTGTGTTGAATAAAGGTCAATGCAATTTATTATTCCTACAGGAAGAAGAAGTTTGTTACTGATACTTGCTCCACTGCTAAAAAAGGAAACTGTTGTCCAGACTGTTGAATAACGCAATCATTTCTATTTTACCAACATAATTTTGCACTCTATTAAATTTTAATTAAGATACTTCGCGATAACCACGTTTGTCTAGAAGCCACGAGTCAAGACAATTTAGATTTATTAAACCAACTGTCATGTTCAACAAGACTTTTAGTGATATTTGTCTTCCTTACTCAATGAATTGCAGCATTTGTTATTATGTGTTCTACAAAAGATTGGAACTCCCAAGAATGTAAACATAGCTTCTACCTTTTGCTCGTAGAAAAACGCTAGTAAAAAGTATTTTTCGATTTTGATTGATTTTTACCACAAATGAGGTAATCTTAGAAATATTAATATTTAAAATTTTAAGATTTCTAAGCAAGTTCAATGAACTTCTGAAAGTTGTTCAGACGCAACTGATAAACAAAGTGAGAAGGAAACAAAATGGTTACTTTCAGATATTAACAAATGCATCTTTTTTAATAATTGTGAGATATTTGAGAAAATTATTGTTAAAACCTTTTTAGTATACAAAAGGTTCCTACATAATCTACAGAAAATTCATTTATCAAAACAAAAATTTTTATTTTTTTATTCATGATTAAAATCTAGTGAAAACATTATTGGTAATCAATCCACCTATAAGGCGTTCTCTGTGCGAAGTAGAAACTCATCACATCTTAAAATGTCCATGTCAGGGATGTACTTTGTAGTCGATACGCTGTACAAGTGAAATATTCATTGCAACGAATTGCAAGGATGTGAAGTTTTGACAATAATAACACTATATTATTTAAATATTGAAAGCAATATTTTATATATGTAGACATTAAACTAACACTAATTTACACTAGAAGTTGTTAATACTAAAATCAATACATTTACTATAGTTAAACTGTTCCATGTATTTGTTATTTCGCCATTTTAAAGTTTTAAAGCTTAATGACTATATTAAATCGAAAAAAATATCTTTACTAAATAAGACCCAATGTCAACACCAACTTGACTAAAATCCCTTTGACAATATAAAGATGTGTTATAGACATTTGTATGGACGGGTTAAAAATACAGTTTCATAAAGTATAAATCTTTAAGAGGCGGCTTCTTTGTTATTAAGAATATTGCGGTGGCACCTAGCAGTCTAAGGAGCTAAGTGTGTATTTTTTATGCTACTTGATTTCGAGTCGAAAATTTATGCTGTCTTTTTCCGTCTCATTGGCTGTATGTCATACTAGGTTTTGCAAGTTGTTACGCAAATGAAATTTTCAATCAATCAGATGATCACACTTTTAATTAAATGCTGACGTCAGTTAAAGTTTTCGTCAATTATTTAGACGTGTTTCCTCAAGAGTGGAAGTATGTATTTGAAATTTGTGCATTATAGAAAAGAGGGAAAGGCGAACAGCAAATCTGAAACGATGACACAAATAAACACATTAAATTTCATTCCTTTATGATTAATTCGCATTAAATATCATAATATTAGAGCAACACTTGTTAACGCGGGAATTCATTAAAATTTGACCTTCAAAATGAAAATTTTCCACTTAAGATCTAAGTAAGGCTTAAGGAAGGACAACCATATATTACAACATATAGTGGTTTTTGGGTTTAAGTCATGCTCAATTTCAATGCTATGATGGACAATATATGTTATTTGTTTTTCCAATATATTAAAAACTAAATTTTAAAAGAAAGGGAAAGGAAAGAGTTGCTTTTTACAATATAAAATACTGTGTACAACTCCAAATAGAGTAAAAAACAATAAAAATAAAATAACCAAAGCACATACAAAAATAAAATCATATTAAAATAATTACAATTACTAGCTTGGGTAAAGTGAATTTATATTAGATGCAAACTATTTAAGAATAATCAGTATGATAAAATTTAAGACCTCGCTATTCGCATTCAAGCTTTTTCTTTGTATAACTACAAAAGTATCTTTTAGTTTCGTTTTTAAATACTCTTAGTTTATTAATTTGTTTTATAGATTTAAGTAAATTATACCATATATGTATTGATGTATTGAGAATGAATTTTTCAATACCCCTTGATATATGTGAGAGGCTTAATTTTTAGGGTTCTATGACTATATGTAAGAAATATTTTAGAGAATAGAAAATTGGATGTGTGGTATGGAAAAATATTATTAATTATTTTAAAGAACGTAGTTATTACTTTTATATAAATATTGCACTGTGGATTTAAAAAAATTTTTGTTAGTTTTTTGTTTCTGCAGACTTGTTATATAAATGACTTAGTATTAATGTGTGAATTAATATAATTTTTGCTTTAGTTGGAATCTGTTGTGATATATTGCTAAGAGCCTTAATTGCAATAGCCATTTTCTTAAACACATTAGTTATTTATTTTGTAAAATTAATATGAGAATAAAAAATTCTGCTTAAATATTTAAAATAATGAATTTGTTTTATGTATGATTCATTAAATTTCAATTTGGAGTGAGAAACATTTTTGAAATTATCATTAGATTTAGGTCTTATTAAACAAAATTGAGTTTTAGATGGGTTCATTCTTAGTTTGAGTGAAGCAAGAAAAGTGCAATTTTCTTCGAAAACGTTAATAAGACAATTTTGTGAACTAAATAGCATACTATCATCAACATATTGTATGACATTACATGTGGTTTGATTGAAAGTGTCTCAGCTGTTCAATCTGGAGCAATTTTTAGGTACCAATTGGGAATCATAAAGGGACGGCAAGATTTTTTTCTTGAAGATTGAATATATTTGAAAAATTTCAAATCTCAGAAAGAGAAACATTGTGCTATAGGTTGAATTTCATTAGTGTTGAAGGGAGTATTTATGCTCTTATAATTACCTAAGATGCAAAAAAACTCCATTAAATATGTTGCTCATATCTTTTTAATTAATGGCTACCCTTTCTTGATAATTTATTTCTTCAATGTTTTCATCTTTTACTGGTTTCCTATTTAGTAAACTATTGTCCCATTTACCGTTTTGGGAAGAACTATATTCAGGAAAGTTTGAAGAAAATACTAGCAGGACTGGCTGCTTAAAGAATGCAGCTTTTCTTAGTCTAGTAAGACTATGCANAAAGTCCCCATGTCAAATTTGAGGTCAATCGGAAGTCATCTTCCCTTCCGGAAATCCACTTCAATTTTGGCAAAAATCGTAAAAAACTTGATTTTTCGATCTTGATTTAGCAGCTTCTATTTTGACTTTTAGAGTCTAATAACGATCTCTGAGGGTGAAAAATATGATCTCAGGTCATAATTGATCATATTAAACAATGTGATCAGCATAATTACAAAATTTGCAGTGCTTGATTTTTACTTAAATTTTCAATAAAAATCGAGAAAAACAGCTAATTTTAACCAATCCATCTCTTCTTTTGTTCTCTACCCATTTCTGTGATGCATGGCTGACAAACTTCACAGCTCTTTCAACTGACTGCATGTGATTTCTAAACATACCAATGAAGAGTCTTTAGTATTCTATCCATTTCAGCTGAAGCTGGTCCATCTCTGCAGTGATTATAGGTTCTCATCAGGTGAAGTGACATGGAATAAGATCGTAATAGTTCAAAAGTTCAAAAGTTTTTGAGTAGCTTTGAACTGCCAATACTTACAATTACCAAACTGCCACCCATGGCGGATTTCAATAATTTTTTGAAGACCTTTCTTTCAAACAGACTGGTCAGTATCAGCAAGCATAGCCAGTAAGAAGTTCTCTGGGTGAGAATTATAAGTCTTCTCGGGAGTGACAGGCTTGATGCACTCCTAACCAGCTGCTCAAACCGAAGCACATTTTGGGGACCATCATTATACAGTGGCTCGCAATTAACATGAAACCACATTGGTGCATAATGGGTTGTGATAAAGAAAGTTGGTGTTCTAAGGTTCTTCCTGGACTAATCAGGATGATCGACTGAGGTGATGTAAAATCCACCAATTTCACTAGCCAAACTAGTCCACGTTGAATGATTAATTGGCCCATGAATTTCTTTCTATACTGTCTTACTGCGTTGTTCAGGTTTAGATTCGATTTCATATTCTGACAAGTTCCAATTCTTGGCTTGATGAATTATGAAATTCCAAGGTTGAAGATGTATCATTGATAGAGAAAGAATGAGTTTGTTGGAGAGATCTTGTTTTTACTTGCTCATTCATTAGCAGTTTCTTATTCATCTTGCTTGTGGTAGGTCGATCTAAATCCTGTATTTGAAACATTCCTGGGCGATTGTCCCTTGCTCTTTGATCTCTGATATAATTGAGCTCAATCAAAGGAACTATATTTGGGATCGATCATTTACATTTAATGGGAGATAATACTTAACATCCACTACAGTCAGATTCATCATACGTTTTTATCGGGACCTGGCATTGTTATTGCATGAAAAAGTTTATGCAGACCTAGTATAAAGCGATTCATGTCCTTCTTGCACGCCTTTTTCCAATGGCAGTTTTTGTAATTGCAGCAGCTTTTCCAACTTCCTGAAAATAAACTTTTCATTTATCAATAGGATACTTGAATTAACCTTCCAATATATAGTTGTGATTTTGTCCAGCAAAACTTTAAATCCTTCCTTTTCATTTGCATCATTTTCCTTTAAGCGTTCTATGTCAGAAAAAACATCACAGTTTGTTAGTAGATCAGATATTGAAAAATCAGCACTGGGACCAATGATCAAGCACACATTTAATCTTCTACTCTTCCGAGCAGAGCTCATATCTCACTGATGACTGATCGCATAACATAAAATACTAAAAATAGTAACGGATAGTTCTGTAACAAATTTGAAAAATTGTTCAAACATTGAAATTATAATCTACTATATATCACTTGAATTAGTCGAAAAGCTAAAGAAGATTTACCTTCGAACCTCGTCACAAAATACGAACTAGTGTTATTGGCAAACTTTCACACACGTTGTCTATCACATGTATTGCAACAGTATCACTATCAAAGGAACAATTCTTCTTTTTGCGCATCCTGTCAAATCTTGCCTCGTAGTTACTATTATTCTATTACCCTAGTTTTTCTTTGCAAAATGCGTAACCTATTTGATGCCTGATCAGGTTTTATCAGGGTTCAACAAAGCTTCGTTTCTTGCTCGCTAGACGTTTTTCTCGATTCTTGTTGAAATGTGAGTTGAAATCAAACTCTGCAAATTTCGTAATTATGCAGCTTGTGTTGTTTAATATGTTCAATTATTACCTGAATTCATATTTTTCAATATCAGAGATCATTATTAGCCACTAAAAGTCGATATAGAAGCTCATAAATCAACATGAAAAAAATGAGTTTTTTACGATTTTTGGAAAAAATAAGTGGATTTCCGGAATGGAAAATGACTTCCGATCGAACTCAAATTTGACATTGGACCTTTTTATGACCATACACTACTTTTGCCAGTGGTCGAAAACATTGGTGAAACTTTCCCAAAAAACGGTCCAGGCTATTTTTAAATTATTACTCTGCTACTCCATATAAATTAGCAAAATAAATACAAAATGTTAAACTAAGCCAAAACTGATGTCTCGAAATTTGATAAAAATGTAAAACATAATGGAATCTTCGACATCACTGGCAAAAATCAAAGAAAAATACATTCAACCTAATATCGAGTTGGTTTCAAGATCTCGAAATGTCGAGTTGGCTTTTTGGACCTCGATTGGAGTTCGAGTGAGTACGCGAACTCGACTCACATAGTATATATATATATATATATATTCAGAGTAAATTACATTACTTCAGTAAAATTTTCATAAAAAATTTAAATATTTTTAAATATAAAGTGTTTCATGAAATGAGAAATTTACTTATCTGGCTTTAAAAATATGGCAAAAGAATGAATTAAAAACACATTGTTTTGTCACTTGATTTCATAAAATTTACTATCATATAGATCTTCAAATAATTAATATTCTTTTTTATTCCAAAAAACTTTTGAATTTTCTTTGCCATTTTATCAAAAATTTTAATCCGACGAAAACTGAATTTGCCTAAAAAATTCAAACTGTATTAAAACTGAATTTAAATAAATATATATTCTAATTTTGAATAAAATTATTCAAAATTTAAAATGTTTACAAGTTTTCCTTTTAAAAATTAATATAATTCTTACCCAACTAACGTCTTTATTCTTCTAAATCATTCGAAAAATACTCATAAAAATGCAAAACATTTTATAAATAACAATACAAAAATAGTTGATCTGATCCACTAGATGGCGTCAAAAATGTTCATTGTCTCCTAGCGATTAAATTAATGATTGACGGATATTATAATCAATACCTAATAAAAGCTATTGTTTTCTTCGGCTTTTGTAGGGATTACTTCACAGTTTATAGCAATTGATTTATCATTCACTCGCCTATCAATTGACAAGATAGTGAAGAAATGGAGTAACAATGATAATTTTTTAATTCTTTAAGGAACATATTGCCTAGCAGCAAAATCCATTTGATTTGTATAAATAATTATTGTAGGAATTAAAAAAACATTTTTAGAATTTGTAAATAATCTTAAATGAATTGTTTACTAAGCTACTATACTGATCATAAATGTAGGAACACTGTATTGTACAGGCCCGTAGCATACATGGTAGTCAGGTAGTCAGTGACTACCATAAATATTAATAAGAATGATACAATTTCACTTTTATTTCCTTCGATTATATTTGGTTATTGTATTGATGCTGATATATATTCAAATTATAGTTTATAGTGAACATTCCTCGGCTTATTAGAAATTCAAAAATTCTAATGTAAATACAATTTTGTTAAAGAGCACACAATTTACAGACAAGAATATAAACTTCTCCAATAGCAAGGCCACGTGGCATTTTCGTTATTTTACGTTTTTTGGTGGCAAAGTCGGGTAATTACGTGGCATTGTAACAAAATTTAAATTCGTCAAATCATTTCTTAAGTTACATGGCAAATTTGTAACATTTTTTGCCAAAATGTCACCAACTATCATTAAAAAGGCAACTACCAGCATGTATTGCTTAAAGGTTTGTTTCCTTATGAGAAATATTTTCAGTTACGTGGCAAAAAGGAACCATATTTACCAAAATGCGACGTAAATTCTAAGTGAAAGTGCGACGTATTGCCACGAAATGCCACGTGGCATTGCTATTGGGGTTCTAATATCCGATCACCAAGTCACTATTTGTACGCCATACGCGGCAAAATTATGAATTCCGATGTAGTCAGAATTTAAAATGCCTACAACCCGCATACATGCAGTATATTTAATAGCATAAACTCTTTCTATACATTAGTTGCTTCTAACGACATTTCCGTTTGGTGGAAAATACTGTAAATAAACAAGGCCAATTGAGGAGAAATTTTGAATCTTGAGGTAGTCAGATTTTAAATTGACTACTACTCGCATATTTATTGAAAAGCAAAGCTCCCTCAACACATTTCTGATTGGTGGATAATATGCAAATAGCTATTAAATTACGCCACATGGGGCAAAATTCTGCATTAGCAGTAGTCAGATTTAAAATTGACTACTATCAGATATATTGATTTAATACGATATCGCTATTGAATGGATTGTTAAATATCGCAGGGCGACAATACTATTGTAGAACCAGTATAAAAAAGCTGACAATATACTGTTTCAGATAATAACTTATAGTTTTAAAATGAATAAAAGACAATAACTATGAATTCTGCTTATTGTGCATAATATGTCCCAGAGTTGTAACTGGGTCGGGCTTTGACAGTAAAATTAAGAATGACGTGAGCCCGGGATCTAAAATTTCTGCAAAATCTATCTAGATTTGTTCAAAATTTTATTAATACATATGCATTTTTTACATTATTATATCAACTATTATATTCAATTGACTAAATATATATTAAAAAGTAAATTCATTTTTTTATGATTTACCATAAACATATATTTATTATTAAAACTGTAATACAACTATTCACAATTTAAAAATGGCCATTAAAAACCTTTTCTAGCAGTGGACAAATTTTTTTATTTGAAGCCGATCACTTTTGATTTGATGCCATCACAAGTTAATTTTATTGTTAATAAGTGCAGTTGATGCAAAAATGTTTTCATTTTAGTATTTTCAATTATATGTTTAAATTTTTTATTTACAAAAATTTTATAATGGTTTTGGATATGACGGCCCCGCGCCGGTCCTGGGCCTGAATATTACCAATTGCAACTGGCCTGGACGGGATTGGGCTTGCTTTTTGGGTTGAGTGACTCAGGCGCGGTTACAACTCTGATATGTAGTTGTATATATATATATATATATATATATATATATATAGTTAATCTAATTAAAATATAAAATAATTTTTTTAAATATGCTGCTAAAATTTTTGTAATCCCTGGTGCTAACTGAATGAGATGTTTATTTTGAAATTGATTATACTAAAATATTCGATATTGATTTTCTTGAAGTAAGTTTTGTTTGAGTGAACATTGTTTTCAATTGCTACATGGAATTTTAATTTCTCCTAACATATGTAAATAATGCAAAAAGGTAATTATTTTGAACTTTGGTTTATCGCGTCTGTTTAGATAAACTCGAGATTTTTGTCTAAATGTTGCGCTTATTGAATTAATGGAATTTTAATATTTAGCAGAACCATGGGTATCTACTCTTTAAATTTGCACACTAGTGCGTAATTCAACATCTCAGTAAAACGAAATTAACCATGCTATTTATAAACAATTTAGAAAACATTGTTTATGAAAAATAATATATATATATATATATATATTAATGTCCGCATTATATAAACATATGCATGTATATCATATATATTATCATACCGGTATATATATATATATATATATATGCATATATGCATCCATATGCCTATATATCTATATATATATATATATATATATATGTACATATATATATGTATATATATATAGTAATCGTATTCAGAAAAGAAATAAGAAAACAACAAAATCTTTTACATTAAGTACACCGTCTGATACACGGATTGCAGTTTGCTCAGGCAATAAACACTGAAGGATTAGAAGTTGAAATCTGCGGCAGATCTACGCAGATCACAAGAAAAACAGTGTTTATTATTACGCATGTGTTTGTGCATATCCAAGAATAATTTTTATAAGGGACACATTATTCGGTGCAGATTTGAGGTCAAATTTCAAATATAGAATATCATTTTAGAAAATTGAAATCTACAATATTGCAGTTGGTAAGAAATAAATTGTGTCAATTGTTTAAGATTACAATCCATTAATTTCAGATATAATCAACGTTAAGTAGTTTGCAGAAAATGTTATTAAGTTCAATAAATGATATATAAAATTTTACATGTATAACTTACAGTGCATAGACAGCATGATGATGTGTTACTTCTAACTCTATAGTTAAATGCAAGCGATTTTCAGATTTAAAAAATGTCAAATATTATGGATCCGCAAATGTAAGGTAAGAAAATGAAGAAGTAGAAGAAGAAAGAAGGAGTTACAATAGCTGTGCTAAAATGAAAGTTGCAAACTGACCGTTTAGCTTTGAATTTTTAATTTAGAATATTTAAATACAAACTTACCTCAAATTTACATGTTCAAATCCAAAGTGCTAAATTTGAGCGAAACCAATTTCAGTGTCACTCACAGTCAACACAACGTGATGAAACATTTTGTTCATGAAATTACAGCATTTTATGAAACACATCGTTAAGGCTGTTGGAAGAAATCTATTAACAATAGTGTGAATGTCCAAAAATTTTATCAAGACAAAAATCACCTAAAATGTTCATTTTTTCAACACCTTGCTTGCAATTGATGACATCATTATCAATAAATGTGTATCTTTTAACCCAGAGGTCCTCATTGAGCGTGAAATCCCCCAAGGAGTGAATTTTGGAATTTATGGAGGTGAATAATGACCCTGGAAAAAAAATCTACTGGAGATACTCTGTTTGAAATACAAATCCATAGTAACCACCTTCAGTGTTAATTGAATTTCTTGAAATGAAGGGATGAATCAGATTTTGACAACTGTTAAGAAGAGCGATTCGGTCAAGTAATCTTGAGAATCTCTGTTTTAATCCTATTTCTAAGAAAATTATTTTAAATTAGCAAGCTGCTTTTCTAATTTTTTAAATAATTTCTCCAAAACTGTTAAGACATGTGAAAAGTCTTTTACATGAACGCATTGGTGGGGTTGTTGGAGATTTGGGCTAAAAATTCTTCCTGTGCCTGAAGCCATATCTTTGAATTTGTTTTCAATGAGAATTCCGGTTTTAACAAAAACATTCAAATTATTCCCATACTTAATGTTCAGATAATGAGGCGATCTAATGTACATGGGGACAAAAACTACCTTCAAATATTTTGCATTCTGTAGAAAAAATGTGTCAGCTTCGTTCGCAGTCAGAGGTTGTCGCCCGTTGCCTGATTAGGCTCGGACAGGTGGTGAATTATATCTTTATTAGTGCGTGAATTATAAGCCTTTAAAAAAATGTTTTGAGGAAAACAGCACAGATTTTAATTATACCCAGTAAATTATGGTTAAATTTCTTGCAGGTTTTTTGCAAACCAATCTAATATGGAACTAAGACATCAATGCTATGCTATTTAAGGTATCTGCAAAACTCCACTGTCTTACAGTAATTAACCGTGCATCACTTAAAATTACTGATATAATGACTGTTCATAAGGCAATTGTTCGTCTTGTATTGGATTATTGAGATCCACTCTGACATTACTCATTAACAAAGGCTCAAGAAAAAAGTCAACTTTGGGCTTTGAATAAAGTATATTCTGAATCAACACATAATTATATTTGAATAAATTTATTAGAATTCAGATGATAAACTCACTGCTACAAATTATGTACACAAATCAACTTAAAATTTAAGCCATCCCTATGTACTCTCGTATTTTCTGAAAGCAGTATAGAAATAATCGCCTTACATCTTGCTATTAATTTCATCGAACAAAGAGTTCCCTCACAGGTTCTTTCTCAAAAATAAACCGATGTGGACATTAATACTATGGTGCTATTTAAAATTTTAGATTTTTCTATACTTCGAAATATCTTTCTCTCTCTATAATTATGAAATTTTTGAAAGTATTTTTAAAAAATTGAAATTCTGCGCAAAACTTTTAAGGTACTCGAATAAATTTCAGCAAATTCATTAATATTTATAACCCAAAGAAAGATTTTAAGTATTTCCACAATCAAATATACTTGAAAAAATAATTATTTTTTACTTAAAATAACATCTTCTGTTTATATAGAATTATTTTATATTAAAATTAAAGAATACTTGATGTCCTTCTTCTCTTAAAAAGGCTAACAATGTCATGAAATTTTCAAAGCCACTCTATTTGAATTAACATTCATTACCATTACTTTAAGCGAACAGAACATTTACGTACTACTATTCTGGTCAAACCAATCGGATTAAAAGTTACTAACTTGAAATTTTAATTAAGTAGATTGTTATAAATATGAAACACTTCCTTTGATTTTTACACTGCTTTCAAATTTAATCAAGACTTGAATATTTACCAAAGAAAATTAATTTGTGCTATTTCTTGCAAAGAAATATTCTAAAAATTTGATGCCTATCATCCATATAGAACTGCATACATTTAAGGTAACTTAACTATGATTCACAAATTACATTTCAAAATATGAATAAATTATTCTTATAAATCCGTGAATATCAGCTAAGATCCTGTTAAGAAATTTAACCCTAATCCTTACAACCTTTTGATGTATGTTGGTTTCACAAGGGGGGGACTTTTGTCATGAAGTTTGGCACAAAGGTACCATGGGAAAAGTTTTGAAAAATTCTATAAAAAACATTTTTATCCAGACATTTATGCTGGCGTAGCATTTTTTGAAAAAAATTTGGTAAAAATGCTAAGAGGTGTCAAAATTGTCATTATTTTTGGAAAATTTTTCATGTTTTCTATTCAAAACACAAATTATTAGGTCCATTAATAACTTAAGTCATATTGATTTGTAGTTATTATTGCTGATGTCAGCATTTTTGTAGCCAGTGCAGTTTTTGATATTTCTGTATTAAAATAAATGTCAATCTCTATTGACAAAATAGTCATAATTTCTTGACAAAAAATGCTTTCTTCCTAAAATTTTCACAGGATGTGTAAAACTAACTTTAATGCAGTTAAAAGTTCAGACAATCTTTCAAATTAAATTTAAAAAAAGTTGTTGAAAAAAATTCAAATTTGCCCCCCCCCACTTCTTGTGAAGAATAGGATTAACTAAATTGGACTTATTTGAAATTACTTTATACATATCAATCATTAATTGTGAAATCATTTTAAATTATCAATCACTATTTTTAGAGAAGGTAATGGTTATCATCATTGCAATTAGTAAAAGTTTTTAATAAATATCAATTTTCCATATTCTACATTTTAATCAAACACTGAGAATACTGTTCAGCTAGTTAAACATCCGAATTAATTATGAAATATTTACATAACTTAAAAATTAATGTATAATGTACATTTTGTCGCAGACAAATGTCACATTGCAAAGATTGTTTGTTAATAACTGTTAAATGATAATAAAATTACTGGTAGGAACCTTATTGATAAGATGTTAATTAAATCGTTTTAGGAAATGTGCGTTTATATTTGCAAACAATAACATATTCTAAATAAGAATTTTTGATTTGTGGTTGTGATTTATTGCCCCATGTGCGGAATTTAACTCTTTATTCTTATGAAATACTCATAATTCTTCAATTACTCGACAGATTTCTACTGTAACTGCGAATATCGTTTAAACATATGTGCTATGCATTTAGGCAACTATTATATTTCATTTTGACGTGACTAACAAACAATTGAAAATTCTAGCACTGAAATTTCCGAATTTTGATTTTTACTGTGATATAAGAAATTCTAATTCAGTTTTAGTCATTCTTAAGGAACCATTTTTATCGGTATATTTTAACTTCATCTATATCACAGAAATAATCTTTGATTAAATTGAAACACTAATCCGAGATCGATTATGATTTAACCCTATTCAGCCTGGGGAAGGATATCCTCCCGTCTCCAATTAAACTTTTTATTCAAGAAGTTATGGAGATTTTTATTGAGACTTAGTGAATTTTCCAAACTTTAATTGGGTGCTACAACTCCCTAATAAAAGTTTATATATACCTCTTCATTTTATTTATGGTATTGTTTTTCAAACGGCTGCATAGTCTGCTAAATTTGCAAAACGTTATTATCATTGTTAGTATGAAAAAAGTATAGAAAATTAGTATTCATAAGTTACGAATGAATCTAAGTGAATTTCATCATTTCTAATGTATTTCAAAAATACGAAACATTTTAGTTTTGATGTTCTCATCAAAAATATTGAAGGCAAAGTTTCGTTTTAGTTTCACAATTAAAATCAGAGATTTGTGGATCCCTAAAAAACCTTAGTAAACAAGGGTTAAAGTAGATCTTTCTCCAATCAAATAAATCTTTCATTACAAGAGAAATAATTTATCCATTATTTAACAATTAATCTGAAGAAATGTGTATATTAAAATAGAGACGCATTCAATTGTAAGAGAAGTTCAAATATCGAAAGGGCTTGATTCAGACAATCAATTGTTCAAGTACATTAAAATTATGATTTTAATCCTATGTTGCTCCACTTCAAAATTATATTTCAGCCAATAAGATATCATTAACAACTGCTTTTTAGATTACTAATGAAGAACTATGCGTTTACGTTAGTGATGTTCAACTACTGTTCTTCTTGGCTGTTACGACGAAAATGCAGGGAATTTACGGCCAAAAAGCCAGTTAAAACGCTGACTAGTATCCTTATGTTTGCACTGATACATAAGGTGTGTGCTTTACCAAAAAATTTTGCATTAAACGAAAGTATTACATTCCTAAGCTTAAGACTAAACAAAAATTTACAAATTTGCTTTTTGTTCACTTTCTTCCGCTTAGGCCTCTTTTCCAAAAACAATACTACTCCTAATACTCAACTACGGCTATGACTAACGAAATGGTGTCGATGAACGGCAAAGAAATCGTGATGTAAAACCGACAACGGTTACTGGTTTTTTCCTCTTCTGGTTTAGATATAATAGAAAAAAATAGCCTATTAAAAGTAGTGTTTTTGGCCGTAACCGGCCTTAACCATCTGTTGGTCGTATTGATTTAGCAGTAGCTGGCAGTTAGCTGTGATATTTTTGCAGTATTACTACTTTTTACGACTACTAAGTGAAGTTCTGTAATTTTCAATGAAACTATTATGATATGCTCATGGTTCGACCAATATAAGAAAAATAAAAGTAAAAATCATGGAAATTAATTGTTCATCATAATATTTAGAAATGAAACTTAGCCGGATTTTAGCCATAGAGCAAAATCTTTTACCGCGCCATGGCCGCAGAACACTATTAGAAAGCTCATTTAGATAGGAAATTGCTGTTTGGAAACGTGGAAAATTGATTTTGTAAAAACAGTATATGCATGCAACTATTGGGTATTGAAATTCTTTTATAGTAGAATCAGTCGAGTAAATTCCACTACACATAATATTTTGTACAGTGACTCGAAACAAATTCATAAAAAAATTGTGATGGAAAAGTGTGGTAGTTCAATTGCATTAATGAAGTAAGCAATACTCAATAATGTAGTGAGTTGGTTCAATTTTGACTAAAATGTCAAACAATTTTTATAAATCTTTTTTTTGGAAATGTAATATTAAATATATACAAATCTTTTCAAACTCAACGCGTTCATCACCAGTTACAATCAAATACTATATCAGATACGTAGCTTGTACAAAGATAGAATCGAAGCAGATTGTATTCAGTTTTTTTAAAAATTTTCTATTTCAGTTCAGATCCAAAGCAAAGATAGTTTTAGCACTAGAAAAGCGATAATAGGTCAAATTTGCTCCTTATTCATTCAGCAAAAACACTAGCAGGTACATATACTATCACTGATATTCGTAATCTCATTGAATTTGGTATTTGCAGAAATTTTGTTTCTATTCCATAATTTTCGAGTTTGAAACTTCAGATGTAGATTTATTCTCGAGGAGTTCTAGTGTTAAGCTAATTATTGAATTACGTTTATTTAATAAATTATGATGTCGAAGGTGTTAGTAACACCTTAATATAATATTTCTTAACGCTACCAATGGTTCTAAATTCAAATTAATCCAATTTGTAATGCTCAAATTTTTAATTTGCTCATTGGTGAAATATTTTGCAACACGTTGTTCTTTCAGCAATATTCACCCGCATGTTTTTAAAGGAGAGCAGAAATCCAAGTGAGATCCGGCTCAAGTTCGAATAGAAATTCAAGCTTAGATTCGATTTGAAATTCTAAAAAACTTTTTACCTAATAATCAACCAAAATTAACGAAACTTTCAATTAATAATTATGATAGCAAGATATTACAAGTGTGTAAATTACAAGAAAATTTAAAATGTTCTTTCTAAGCATTGATCAAACAGTTTTATTGTTCAAAATTGGTCGAAATTTTTTATAAATTACAAATAGGTCATAAAATGGTTAAGGTCATCTCTTATGGGTCATATAGATTTTCGTCTCAAAATGAGTTTTTAAAATATTTACACTATGAGTGAGTTTCAATGGCACCACCTATCTGCAATGATCTGTACATCCATGTATACTTAACTCAGTGCAATCTAACAAGAATGCTCCACAATCTATAAGAACATATCACATAACATGATGCATAAAAAGACAAGCAGAAAATGTTAGCAATCTGGTATAATAGCATTTGACACTCGTCTCAGCTTTCAAAACAACAGTAAATCTCTGCGAAGAATGACGCTGTCATTAAAACCAATTAGCAGACTATCTTAACGCTTGCACGACCAATTAAAAGGCCAATTAACTCTTACTCCATTTGGTCAACAGAAGCCTAGTATATAAAGATACATGTAAAAAACGTATTAATGCATGGGTGAACTGGGTTACTATTCATGGCCTTTAGTGTAATGAGATATTCTTGCAATGGAATGTAGAATAAAGTCATCAAATACTTAGGATTCATAGCGTTTGTTGCTTAAATGCAAGATTCGACAAAACGTAATAATTCCAAATCATATAATGACGCAAACTTTTCAATTTTTTTATTATCATTCATTTAAGAAAAATATATGCAGCTAAGTGAACTATTAAACAGACAGAATATTACTACAATATTTGTTGAGCAATTTTATATTATGAAGAACATTCAAAATATACAATATAAGTTTATCTAATTCTACGTCGTTTATTTTATTTGCCAAAATGATCGAAATTATTTCGCTTAGATCTCATCCAACTTTATTGCAATCGCAGAAAACTCCGAGAAATAGATGAAGCAATGGACATAAATATGATTGAAACTCCCACGCTTATATATGAAATTACACTAGCTTCCCATTTTTATAAATACAAACCTGCAAATTCTAAAGAGCCCAATCTTAAAAGAAAGAATCAAATTAATTCTTTCTTGTATTTAATATAAACTATGTTGTATAAGAAAGTCTAGTTCACGTAACCACATTAGGTTGCCTATAGTGTATGTACTTGGATGTAATATATTTAAATTGAATGCATAATTAATCACAAAAATTTAATTTCATTAAGAAAAGTTCATTCCATACAGTCGAACCTCTAAAGTTAATTACTCACCATAGTTAACTAAAGCTTACAGTCCTATTAAAATTATATGCAAAATCAGTAAATACAAGCTCTCTAAGGTTAACATCTCTTGTCAATTTCTCTTCATAGCTAAGCAAACTTATTAGTCCCTGACACAATTTACCTCTCTAAGGTTAATGTCTTATAAATTTGCACAAATTCAAACCAGTATAAATCGATTTTTTGCACAACCTAAATAAATTATAAAACTTATATTTTTCATTTTATATTTAGATACATGTAATTGTTATTTATTAGTCTGAGTGTCCCTTCAACTTCCCTGATGTTAATATGCCAATTCAATAGCAACCATTTTAAGGTGATCACATCCGTATTATTTATTTATTTTTTGGATCCCTTGAACTTAACTATGGAGAGGTTTGACTGTATAGGATATATATATATATATATATATATATAT
>CABFPE010000131.1:271267-302365 GCA_900660155.1 Hofstenia miamia | reverse complement strand
TATATATATATATATATATATATATATATATCATACCTGAACTTTGTCTATACCACGAAAAACGATGTTCTAAACGATCTGATTGAAATAATCCAGTTAAAACGTATTTGAATTGACAATTTTCTAATAGGTACTCTGTAATTGAAACTATTGCTACACAGGAAAACCTTAGCGCCAAATTTGTCTCGCGAGTAAGTCCTACCCCTTCATTCAGAGCTTCTCATTTATCTAGCCAGTCCGAAAATTCGAGTAAAAATTTCAATCATTTTCCGCAGACATTCGGGAACTAGCCGAACTCAATACACTAATTTTAATATTTATGTTTTAATAAATAGATCGCCTTCATATTCATATATAATTCATAAATATAATGTTCGACATCATTATACATTAAGGGCAATTAGTACTATTCAGACTTGTAAACGAGTCGAAATTTCTGAGCTCCGCTCGTCACATAAAATTTTTCTATGAGACTGGCTTCAGCTAGATAGTTTTTTTAAAAATGCTACACTCTCAGAATTGTTTACATAGAGCTCTTCCTATTATTTAACAAACACTTCTAAAATTAGATTATAAGAAAGGCATATTGAATGAAAAATAAGAAAAGTCTGCATAATCAAATTAACAAACAGTAGTAAAATTTTGTTTTTCTTAAAAAGGACTCGTTTCAAGCTCGTCTCGTCTCGACTTGTGAGAAGCTCGGCTCGTTGACAAGACTGATACTATTAATTAATAATGCATTATATAAACCTTTCATGTACTATTTCAACAATATTAACTAATTTATCTGCTTATTAGAATAAAAACACTTTTAAAGATATTTGAATTATTTCAATTTGCTAAATAATAAAGACATACGATGTTGATGAACGTTTTTGTACTTCAGCTTTTGAAAAATAGTTAGGTAATCCGTCAAAAATGAAGGGAACTGCATTCTTCTTTATGCGTTTACGTCTTAATTCTTTGGGAAACTTCGTCCTTCTTAAATTAGTATCCCCGGAAACATATTCAAAATCAGAATCATAAAAATACTTTGAACAGATTTTTGTATATTTGGTAGGAATAAATCATTCTCTAGGTATACAATGTAACCATTTACTGTATAAGGATTTATCTTGTGGAAAGCAATGAAATGATACATTTGAATCAGTTTTATGTCCAGAATACCCTGAAAAGCAATTTGGCACGCAGCATTTAAACACCATAGCGAGCAAAAAACACGGGTGACTAAACAAATAATTCGTTTGTTTATCAATAGCCCAATTATCATGAGGCTTGCGGTTAGAAATGCATCTGTATAAAACAATGGCCAACTATCGTACGCATTTAATAAGAATTTCAAATTGGTTCTCGTCCAGATGATAATCTAGGAGTTCATGTTAAAGCGTACCTTGCTTATTATTTACACAAATATGCGTGGAATGTTCTAATTGTCCGCGAACCGCGGGGCGGGATGTTTTGTTGCATGTAATTGCAAGTTTAGCGAAATATGCTTGCACCCGGGCTTGCGCAACACATTTTAATTGATGTTTCATATATGAAACGTTGGCACACTGAGGGTTAATTCAATGGCCTGCACCCAAGATGTTTGTATGCTGTTTTTAGACAGTCTATTATTACTTATCTCTTTCTCAATGAAAGAGAAATATCAAATTGCAACAACTGACCAATTCAACATTTTATTATTTCTGTCTAGTTTATGTCTACAAAACCATCAAAATAGAAATTTAGGTAGGGGGACGGAGTCCCCTTGCTTCCCCCTCTATCGCACCACTGATTGTAGTGTACGTTCGAACTCCACATTGTGAAATGATATTTAATAGATAACATCCTGTAAACTAATAAATTCAATTGCAAGAAGAACTGTCAAGACACATGCAGAAACTTAGATCGGAGATTTTAACATATTACTAATGATTTTTGCCAATATTGGTAGGCCCCATGGGGCTACAAAATTTCATATGATTTGTATGGGATGTTACTGGAAGCAAATTCAATGGAACTCCCAGCACTAAAATTCTATTCTGGTCGGGTAAAATCCTATAATGAAGTCGAAAGTTTAAAATATATTAACCCTTTTCTGGCCACTGTTCATTACAATGAACAACACAGAAAACTGAAAAAGCAAAGTCAAATTTTAGGGAAAATCTGTTTTAGTGGTTTATGTTGTTGCGTCTATGCCAAAAATGAAATACTTTCTCTTACAGTTTTTGTTGCGATTTATATGTTGTTAAGCAATTGATTTTTATTCAGCCTAAGCTGAAAAGTTTCAATTTCAAAATTATTTTTTTAGAAATGATATTAACTATTGCTATATTTCTACACAATATTTTCAATAGCATTATGTAACCTTTAATATACATTATAATGACCAAAAATCTATGGGATTTGATCATTCCAGTGAACATAAACATTCATAAAAATGAAAGGCTGGCCAGGTCTTATCACAATGAACATAGCGATTTTACAACTAAACTAAGTTTATATTTATTTTTTCAATTATCAACATGCTTTTTGACCTATATTTACCTACACCATTTCCAGGTGACATTTAGAAATTATTAACTTGCATTTAGAAATAATCATTTTACAATTAGAAACCAAAAACTACAAATAGAAATGGTCAATTTACATTTAGAAATGAAAAAAGACATTTAGAATTCGTCAATTAACATTCAGAAAGCGATCAACTAGCATTCAGAAATCCTTAACTACAAAGAGATTTTCTATATTCGAAGGTTGTTTTTCTCGTTGAAAAGCTTCAATCTTTCGAAAATAAAATGTTTTGAAATATAACCTTAAGTTATATGTAACAATGTAAACATTTTAATTAAATTGATTTCTAATAACACAACGTGGACCTCTAAACAATTTGTCTTAGAAGTGAATGAGTATAATGAGAAATGCGATACATTTTTTCAATAAAATCAGATGTTATTTACATTAGTCAGGTATTATCACATATGAAACTTCAAACATGCTCTTAAATTAACCAAATTATTATACCATTCTCCACTAAAGTTGCAATTTAAAAAGTCTATCATACTCATTTCAAAAATCTCCAGCCATTCATTGAATGTAGGTGAATAATTATCGACTCTTCCCGTGAATTTTGGTAGCACAGCTTTACATACTGACGTGTCATTATCATCCTCCTCGGATAATATTGTCTCTTTAAACACTGGTTTATTTTCAATTGGTTTTTCACAATTCTTTTTTACTTGTTTTGTCACATTCTCCACTAATTTCTTTATGAATTCTTCTTCATTTTGTGCGGTTTTGTAATCTTCTATTGTCAATTCTTCCTGTGGTACCGCTGTATTTAATTCATGCGGTTTTTCTACTACCACATTTTCTATTGTCTTCTCTTCGCTTTTCTTCAATTCAATTAATCTCAATTCGTCTTTCAGATTATCGATTTCTAATTGTTTCACTATGTTTTCTTCTCGTAAATTTACATTTTCTTCATGTAACTCTGTTATCATCTTCTGTAGACGATCGCTTTGTAGTTTTATTTCCTTATTTACCTCTGTTAGCTGTTTGATTTGGTTTTGAAACAAATTTCTTTGTTCTGTTAATCAAAGACTTGTGTCTTCCTTGATTTCATCTATCAGCCTTTCTTTCTCGGCGTGTTTCATTTCAACTTCTCTCACTCTTTCTATTAATTTTTCAATCTGTTTTGTCAACTGTTGTCTTTCCTTCGTATTATTCTCAATGACTTCCATCAATTGGATTGCCGTGAGATCATTAGTTAATTCTGCTGGTTGCAGTATTTGTTCTGTTGGGGATTGTTCACTTTCAGCTAGGGACACATTTACTTCTGGGTTTTCGGGTGTGTTCCTCGTCTGAGGAGTTTTTTGGGTTCTGGCTTTAGTTTTAGTCTTTTTCTTCGAGTGAACCATTTTTTCTTTTTGCTTTGAGTATTCTTCTGGTTGGTCACTTCTTCCATTATATGCTCTGGTAAGGTATTAAGTGTTCGTTTTCTCTTTTCCTTTTCTAGGTATCACTGATGATTTCTTTCCACTAATTCCAATTGTCCAATCCTTTTCTTTTTTCAGTTTTCTTCCAATTCAAGTGATTTGAGAAGAAACAACTATCTTAACCTGAATCTTCCTTTGCGCTGTTGGGCACCTGTCACGGTCACCATGTAGAATCTTACCAACCTCTATACTAGTAAATCTTAGCTTAATTTAGGAGCTGCTGTGACAATTGGTTCCTCCTTAAATAGTATGGTAGGTGACAGATTCCAATCTCCATCTCTCTTCTTTTAGTTCTGTTGTTTAGTTGTTGGTTAATTAACTTATTATCTAATCAACTGGCATTGATATGAAACTAACAACTATCCTTTTAGATACAAGACACGAGACAGAGGGTACAAAGTACAGGGTAAACTACCTGACTGGCAACAAAGCACAAAAGAGGAATCGAAGAATTACGCTACAATGAGTATTTCCATTCTATACTGAAACATGGATGAGATAATGATAATGTGTGATACCTTACTAATTTAATGCATTGATTGTTCTTGTTATTAACGAATTTGTCTACTAAGGGAATCTCGCAACTGGGATGCATTAGCTTGTTATGACAACTTACATATAATAGCCTTACATATAAATAATTACATGTCAACCTAGGGTACATGTGAACAATCAATATGGTCATGACAAAAAGGATGAATTGGTAGTCCGTCAGTCCACTAGTAATCATATGTAATAAATCTTGTACAAGATAACACAAACTGATCCCATAATTTCCTAATAGGGCTAGATGTAATAGCATAATGTAATAAATACAGTAGTACGAACAACAAACGATAGGAAAGCTAATATGAGTAAAAATCCCTATCCTTATACCTAACCTATGAGCATCTCGGGTAAGCACCAGCTATACACGGTGCACCCGTTAACTGGAGTCGTGAACCACCGTCTAGAATACCCAAGAGCTCGTATGTTTAGCTTTCCATTTTATTAAATAAAATAACCTGATACAAAAACGTAAAGCAAATCCAGTAAATTCAATTCATCACCAAAATGATCAATTACACAATTTTTATAGTGAAAAATTAACAAACAATCAAATATTTGACTAGTACCTGCTAATTTCAGTTGTTGACAATTTCAAACTCTTAATTTTCGTTCGTCTGCTGATGACGCATTTCTGCCTTAATTAGCATTTGCGATTTAGGTCTAGTGCCTTTTTGCCAAATGAATGATGTAGATAAAGTTTAAACCATGTTTTAAATTGATTTAAGATGGTTTCACTTTCAAAAAGACTTGTTTATCACTATATAATGATAAAGAACAATGCAAATTGGTTATAGGTCAAAGATTGAAGGTATGTTGGCATATAATTGCTTGATAACCTATGCATATGATAAGATTTCACATTTAATCAAGCATGTTTTTTAGAATTTCCGTTTTAAACAAAATTATGCACATTGATTTTGCTATATTGAATATTTTGTTTAATCATATACAGTTTAATTTTTTCTATTTGCATGTGTGTGTGAGTATACCACACATCTGTATTTTTGCGTGTGCATAATAAATAATTTACAAAACATTATTATGTTTAGAATGGTGAAGGCATCATGGGTTTACAAATTTAATGAATGGAGACGATATCTATGGAAAAAATCGTCAGCTTATATATTTTTAAAAACCAAACACAAAGTTTCAAATAATTCACTTTTCTTCCTTGGTGTTATATATTTCATTTTATGTTTATTGCATTTTTATTTTGCCTTCTTGATTGATTTTTATTACCATTACATTAGTAAAAAGGAATTATTGTCAAGTATGCACTTTATTTATTTTTGTGCCAGTGTGCATGAACCCCTGGTTCTTACAAATATTTTATAAGGGGAATTAATTAATTTAGTGGATGGAAACAGAGGAGATGCTTTTTCATGGATAATTGTTGAGTCAATATGTCATAAATTACAGAGAGTTTTCAATGTGCAGAATTAGCTTTGTGTGTTACTTTGCAGCATAGTGTAAATGTATAGTGGGAATTGACATGTTGACAGCTAGGAGTGGGTAATTGTTTTTGGATACATTGACTCTGCCTCAAGGTTACTATAACAACCAAGTGAATTGCGCTAATGGCCTTGTGTTAAAAGATTTTTAATGTTAAAAGATCAACTTGTGAGTAATCAACTCAATGTTTTGAAGTCAGTTTTAAAATTGAAGCAAAATGGGCTAACAAATTGATTACCACAAAGAACTGGGTATGTAATATACTTTTAAACAATTTTATATGTGGTAATGCTTTATTCAGTTAAACACTTAGATGAAATATTTCACTTCCCAGTGTACATGTTTTTTGGAATAAAACAATTTACGCATTGATGGTTTATCTGGTTATATTTGTTGATGCATTATTTCTTTACATTGAATATGTTTAAACTAAATTATATACATTTTTGGTTTACAGGTCTATTTACATTAGTATTTGGTTTTCCTACATACATGCTTTTTGATTAAAACTAAATTACAAATGTTGAATTATTAAAACTCAAATTGTTTTAATCACATTTTGTTTAACTTGCAATTGACTGAATGGATATATTTATACCTAATAGTTTTTAACTATTAACTAAATTATAAATGTTGAATTATTTAAACTCAAAATGTTTTAATTGCTTTTTGTTTAACCTGCAACTTGTGAATGGAATTATTTTGTTTAATTTCTTATTTTTAACAAGCAATGCAAATTTATTTTAGACATTTTTGCAATGTAAAATTTTATTTGTATTTTTTCTAACTTTTAAATACCACCTGTCTATTTTTTTGCATGTGAGTGAATGGAATTATTTTGTTTAATTTCTTATTTTTTAACTATCAACTAAATTATAAATGTTGAATTATTTAAACTCAAATTCTTTGTAGACATTTTACTATTGAATTTAATGGGAATCTTACTCTACACATTTTCAAGTTTATATGTTTAGAAAAACGTCAGTGCATATCATGGAATTGTGACTAATTTGGTGATACAAAATGATGGAAAATTGAAGGACCATGTGACAAATGCAATCATGTAAGCAAAGCCTATAAACCAAATAAAACTGAAAAAAGGATGTGTAAGTCAAGAAAAGCAGTGAAAGTCAGGAAAACCCATGTAAATATATGCAGTCATGTAAAGTCACAAAACAAATAAAAGTGGAAAAAACATGGAAAAGTCAATAAAGCAGTGAAAGTCGGAAAACCCATGTAATGTATGCAGCCATGTAAAGTCACAAAACAAATAAAAGTGGAAAAAGGTGAGTAAGCCAAGAAAAGATGTATCAGTCTACAAACATGTACACTGCAAAAAATCATGTGCAAGTCAACAAAGGTTGTAGCAGTGTACACTGTGTGCAGTCATGAAAAATCTGTATACACCAAAAAGAAATGCAGAGAGAGAGGTGAAAAACAAGTTAAACACTGTACATGTAATCATTCAAAATTATGGAAAATTGGTCATCAAAAACGTAATGTGTGATAGCAGAGCATTTTATCAAAAAGTATGGGAAATAAAGGAGGTTGTTGATGACAATATATGAACTTCCATCAACAACAAAATTGATGATGATAAACTAATAGAATAAACAAATTTAATAGTGTGTGATATATGATTATTATAAGCAAAGTGTAGAATAAATTACATTTTTGTCTTGTTTTAAAAAATGTGGGTTTTACCACATGCATTTATTAAAATTTTTTTCCAAAAAACAAAACTACATATTTATGCATTAAACCATGTTTACTTTTTCTGAAGATGCAGCTTGCTTTTATTGTGTATTATGCATGTAACAAAATATTTCTTATTTCTTGTTTTTCTGTATTTGAATATTATCAAAATGAATGGAATTTTACAATGGAAAAATGGCAATGTAATTGAAAAATGATTTGTAGCCTTTGCATGTAATGTAATGCTGAAAATGAATTAAATATTGTACATAGCAATGGTTAATCAATTGAAGCATATGGAAATTTTTTGCAGTGTGTTAAAAAATATGTAAGTGTAAGCCATGTGAATAACGTGGGGTATAGCAACCAAATCATGTAACATAATTAGTCGCTATAGCAAAACACATGTTTATAAATCAGACCTTGAAATGTCACAAGGATTAGTCAGTAATTACTTTGAAATTTTTACGAGGTAATCTTAGAAAACCCATTAGTGGTGCTGACAGGTAGTGTAGCACAATCTCAAAGAAAAGCTCAATCTAGCAAAAAAGAATTAAAAGAAAATTAAAACATAAAACTCGATTCACCTTTTATTAGAAATTAGCTATATTAATTTTGCCAAAAAGTTGTAAAAGCAAATATCTGTCACAATGCCTTTTTGACAAAACGCGTGTGGACATAAAGCTCTGCAATGATTTTAGCTTAATGATTGGGTCATGCAGAAGAATAATTACATGAACATAAGAAATTGGATAGCAACTGGTACTTGCTTAATTGGTAAACATATTTATTAATTTTCATATATAAACAAACAAAACACTGTACAATGATGAAATTTACTGTATTAGTGGTTCATTCTTTTTTATTGGCGTTCTTAATTAATGCACAATGAGAAGCTAAGTGAGCATTGTGAGTGGTGATTTATGGCTGTGTGCTAGGGGAAATGTGAATGGATTTCAGCCTCAAGAATCACAAGCAATTAAGTTAGGACATGTAGTAACAAACTCCTGAAAGGCTAGATGCCACCATAGGATTGATTATTATATTTTAGATCTAAATTGATGACTATAAGAGACCAATATGAGACTGTGTTAGTTATATTTTTATTAAATGTAGGTTAGGAGCTGCAGTAGTTTTTAGGAGTCTCATTGTTTTGTTTGCAGCTAGTGTTCATGTCAGTATCTGATTGTGATATATGTCTTGTCTATATTTTAACTACATGTAGGAAACTACCTTGATCAATCATTAACTATTTTTTACACTTGGCAGTTAGAATCAGGTTGCGAATTTATTTGATTCACACATTGGAGCTACATGAGATGAGAATGATCATAAGTTGATTAGTGACTGTCTATTTATTTCACTGTAAGTAAGGCACACATAACAAAACTCTTTCAGTGAGACTGAGCTGGTATCCATGGATGGAATGGTGGACTTGTTTGGAATGGAATCGTACTGCTGGGAAATCTGTGAACTGTCTTTAAGATCTCAGCTTCAGGCAAGTGTGCCCAGCTTGCTCTCTCAGGACACCTTCAGAGAGGCTACCTAAATACTAGCAAGGGTGATCATTTGTAGTATAAGTGCTGGAAATGTAATTAAGTTATATCTCAGTTATTACAAAGTCATGACAGAGAAAGAGAGAGAGAGTGAAAGTCTCATTACCACACTTGGCGGAATCTGCTGATCATCACATCTAAATTATATGTTATTAGGCACTTCCATAGCTCAGGTGATGATGCAACAGTAAGTGAACCACTAATTAAAATACACTAGCAGTTCTGTCAAAAACTGTTTGTCAAGTATGTGACTCACTAATTAAACCACCCTCCAATATTCACCGCCTGTCATGTGACATGTGACGTCACGTGCTCTTGACCAATCAGAATCCGAGTTAGTGATCTCTTATTGCCTTGGCCATTACTACTAATAAATGTGAACTGCAATGCTGTGCTGGCTGCATGTGTTGGAATTTCACTGCTCATTCATAATCTGAAATGCTTTGTGGTAATAATTGTTCACATGCAACTATTAATAGTTTTCTATTATTTGATTACAGTGTTCTATTATAGTAATACTATTATTAGAATAAAGTCATTAATATAGAATTTCTATAATAGTCTATAATAGAATTCTATAATTTGGACATCACTGCATTTTTTTTATTTTGCTTTCTTGAGTGTTTTATTACCCACATTAGTAAAAAAGGATTATTCTTATTATGTATTTGATTATTTCATGCTAGTGTGCAAGACCCTTCATGTTTTTTTACAATTATTGTATAAACCAAATCAGTTAATTTTAGCAGATGGAAATCACAAGAGATGCATTCTCCTTAAGAATTGTTCAGTCAGCCCATCACACAGTGTAGAGAGTAATGTTTTTGATCTGTGGAATTACCATTTCCATTGTGTAAAGTACCAGAACAAATTGTTGACTAATCATCTTGAGACACCAGAGATTAGAGGCAGTAATGATTTTTGGAGTAGAGAATTTGAGTACATTTTAATTTAAATGTTAAAAGATCAAATTCATGCTTAATCAACTCTCTGGCTCAAAACTACTTAAACAGCAAAGCAAACTATGCTAATGATTTCAAATGTATTTCCACAAAGAAAAATAAACTTTTTTCATATTTTATTTTATATATACATTTTTGTATTATTTCTTTTCCCATCTTGCACATTTTTGCTTTAAAACAAATTTAATAGGAGTATTGCTTTATGCATCTATATAAATTTTTGTATTAACTCTCTTTCCATTGTTCATGTTTTTGCTTTAAAGCAAATTTAAATGTATTTTGTTTTAATTGCCTTTGTTTAATTTCTTTAACTTGCAATTAACAGAAGGCAATTATTTAAATATAATCATTTTAGACTGTCAACTGAAATAGATGTATTAAATTTATTAGCTGTTTCAAGAACTCAAATTCTTTGTAAGTGTTTTGCTTTTGATTAATATATTTATTGTATAGCTTACTGCATGCATTTACAAGTGTATACATTTAGAAAAAAGGCAGAGCATAGCATGGAATTGTGACTAATTTGACGATACAAAACTATGGAATAGTGGAAAGCCATGTATTGCACACAGCCATGTAAAGCCTCATAAACCAAAACAAAGCTGAAAAAGATGTGTAAGTCGACAAAAGATGTAACAATCTGCAAGCATGTATAATCTCCTAAAATGTAAATAAACCACAAAGAAATGTGGAAAAGAAGATTGTCCTGTAAAAATTGACAAAAGATGTAATAGACTGCAATGTGTACAGTCATGAAAAAACCATATACACCAAAAAGAAATTTAGATAGACAATCATTGAGTAAAACTAATATAATAATATTGTATATTGAAAGCATGTGTGTGTATAAATCATATTAATAACATTGCATGCATAATTTTTAAGAATCAAAATTGTGTCTTTTTTCATAAAACCATGTTTTCTTTTTTCTAAAAACTAATTTGATTTTAATGTGTAAGTCTATATTTCATACATCTGTAATGCTAAGTTGTTTTATGCATAACCCATGTTTAATTTTTCATACATACATTTTTGTATTAACTCTCTTTACATTGTACATGTTTTTGCTTTAAAGCAAGTTTATATGTGGTATTGCTTTATGTGTCTATTTACATTTTTGTATTCTTTCTTTCAATCAAAGATGTAAGAATCTGCAAGCATGTATACTCTCTTAAAATGTAAATATACCACAAAGAAATGCAAAAAGGAAGATAGTCCTTTAAAAATTGAAAAAGATGTAATAGTCTACAGTGTGTACAGTCATGAAAAAACCATATACACCAAAAAGAAATACAGAGAGAAGATTGTCATGTAAAACGAATATAATAATTTTGTATATTGAAAAGCATGTGTGTGTATAAATCATATTAATAACATTGCATGCATAATTTTTAGGAATCAAAATTGCGTTTTTTGCATAAAACCATGCCTTTTTTTTCCAAAAACTATTTTATTTTAACTTGTAAGTCTATTTCACACATCTGTAATGCTAAGTCACTTTCATGCATAACCCATGTTCAATTTTTCTAATTACTAGTTTGCATTTATTGTTTATTACAAATGTAATGTCAAGTTTAAAGAAAAAATTACTCATTTATGTATTTGGATGTTAGCAAAACAAATTAAGCACATGGAATTTTTACAATGGAAAAATATCAACATATTTAAAAAACAAACATGTAACCCTTTGCATGTAATGTATTGATTGTGAAAAACGAAATAAAGTTTTTACATAGAACAGCTAAGCAATTGAAATGCATGGAAAATTTCTTATGGGTAAATGAGTCAGTAATAATAACAGGTGTGTATGGAGCCATTGAAAAGACAATGTATTTTCAATGTCATGAGATATATTATTGAACTTCATTGCTCAGAGTCATTGTGTAATGTGCACTTTTACATTTAGTACAATTTATACACAATTGCTAAAGAAATGGTTGTTTTTTACCCATTACATATTTGCTTTGATCAATATTAATGCACTTAGAAACATGCTCTAATGCAAATAACATATCATTTTCAGGTTTTTTCATTTGAAATATTTGTTTTTCTGATCTATGAATTATTTTTCTAGAAGCACAGTGTTGCATGTTTAAACATTGTTTCAACAAACAGGCCTTAAGTGAAACCTGGTGTCAAAAATATTTAAAAAAATTAATTTGTTCAATTTAACTTTGTCAAAAACATTTTGTCACTAATAGAATCCAATGGAATCAGTCCATTTCCACAAGGCAGATATTCATAGGTGTTATGAGAAATTCAGGGTGTCCCATTGGGACCTCCTCATGCCCATCTTAACTACTCTTGCCCCACCCTACAGGATTTATTCCCTGCCCCATTTCAACGTGTTGGCATCTGCTCCATGTTTTATATTCTCCTGCCACAAATGAGCTTACTAAAAAATTTTCATTTGAAATATTTGTTTTTCCAAAACAACTTATGATATTTTATTGCTCCATATTCAGGCTTGTCCATTGGAATTGGAATCTAATTGGATTCCAATTGGTTTTTCATTGGAATAAATTTACAAAAAATTTTAAAACCACAATTTTTTAAAATATAGTTTTCTTAATTTCTTATGCTATTAAAATAATTGCTTTGGATATGGGTCTGATAATACTAGTTCTCTGTGAGTCAGAACATTTTTGCTTCAGGTTTAGTCAAGTCAGTCTTTCAAAATTCGGGTCAGATTTCAAATCTCAGGTCTTGTCTACGCACATAGGCCTATCATTTTCATAATTTTAATAAATTGTGAAACCACCATTAAATAATTAACTGTTTCTACATATATGAAAAATTAAATTCTAGCAGTTACATTTGTAATTGTGAGAAAAAACATGTAATTAATCATTATTGTATCATATATTAATATGATTAGAATACAATGACTGGGCCAGTGTTATTGTACTTTTGTATTGTAATAGAACAGCATATGATAAATAAACTTTAAATTAATTGGTTGCACTATTGCTGCAAGAAACAAAATAAACTTTGTACAAAGAACCAGCTAAGCAATCAAAATGCATAGAAAATTTTTTACAGGTAAGTGAGTCAGTAATAATAACAGGAATGTATGGAACCTGCAAAAAAACAATGTATTTTGAACATTATTAGATATATTATTGAACTTCATCACTCAGTCACTATGTAATGTGCACTTTTACATTTAGTACAATTTATACACAATTGCTAAAGAAATTGTTGTTTTTTTCTTCTTGCATATTTGCTTTGATCAATGTTAAAGCACTTAAAAACACACTCAAATGCAAATAACACATGATTTTTCAATTTTTTTTCATTTTGAAATATTTGAGTTTTGGATCTATGAATTATCTTTGAAGCATAGTGTTGCATGTTTAAACATTGTTACCTTAAGTGAAACCTGGCTTCAAAAATATTAGTTTGCCTAAATCCTAAAAATAAAAAATAGAAATTTTCTTTAAAAAAATTAATTTGTTCAATTTAACTTTGTCAAAAATATTTCGTCACTAGATGGCGTCCAATAGAATCAGTCCATTTGCACATGGCAAATAGGCATAGGTGCTACGAGAACTTCAGGGTGTCCCATTGGGTCCTCCTCCTGCCCATCTTAACTACTGGCAGGGAAGTTCACAAACATCCGCTCCACTTCCATCTCTGTTAAAGACACAAAGAGGCTTCTCAACTACCTCAATCAAGATGTTACAGAAACTGGCCCTCCTTGCTGAATCACGCAAAATTTGATGGTGGTCTTTTGATAAAAGTGTTAGAGCAACTGAGATTATTGGCAACTTAGAACAATTTAAAAAGAGAAATTTGAAGCTCAAAGTAGAAAAACACAGAGAAATCACCTATATCCTTCACAATCCTAGAGATATCAAAGAAACAAATGAGGCAAGTGGACTTCATTTCTCAGGGTTCTAGGTATTGAATTTGATACCAAGATTAACTTTAATACACATACTGTAGAGTAACTTGGGGCCCCTATTTTGATTATTTTTATTATTTTGATTATCTGGCACTCTAATTTAGTGTTACGTCATGATGACGTATTCATTTGTTGCTATCAATTTATCAATATTAATTTCTCTTAGTTTCAAGTGCAGTATTTTGATCAATTTATTATTTGTCCCCTTGATTTGATCAGATGTGTTATTGCTCATTTAATTTTGCGTGGAATTCATGTGAAGTTTTGTAAACACATACCAGGTAATAATTCAAGCAATTGTTATAAATACATGAGAAACTTGTAGTGAATCCACAATAAAATTTATTCTTGCTTTGACATTTGCTTTTTTGAATTTTATTAACTTTGATAACCGCTTTTAGATTCATTATAGATTTTAATTTAATAATTTTTGCTTACAATCCGGCGATGATTTGGGAGTTACTCTGCTGTGTCTGGGGTAACAACTAGCTCTTTAACAGATGGCAGCCCAAATCGTGGTCACTTTAAGTTATGGCTACATGTACGTGTAGGGATTAACAACTTTTATTTCCATCATTTCATTTTCATAAATGACCTTACATAACACACTGCAAATATAATAAACCATTGCCAAATGTGAATGCATGTTACCTACATGCCTTTTGTTATATTATTTACATGAGCTGAGATAATAGAACACTGAGCTACAGTGTTTATTTGAGCTAGAAATTAATATTTGAGACAGACAATTAGCACCTTGGTGAGTAAGGATGGCTTCCTGGATATGGCTTCAGCATGATGCCATGTGAATTGGTTGCTGCAGGAAATATATTCTTGGTGGATAGTTTCTGTTTTTCTTTATTGAATTGGCAAACTACCAATGTTCGCTCTTTTGTTAGAATGCGGGTCGCTCTCTACAATGGCAGCCTCTGCAACCTTCGAATCAACCTTTGAGTTTCTCAGTTCCAGAGCTCCCCGCGATTCTACAATACTAGTAAAACCATAGAGTCTGCAATATCCACGCTTTTCCTTTTACCAAGACTAAAACATCTGTGTTTTCATAAAGATGAACTGGAGACTCTGTATAATTCCTTAGTGCTAAATAAAATCACTTATGGATGCTCCATTTGTGAAGAGAGTAACAAGCAAAATGAGAACAAAATTAATAAATTGCAGCAAAAGGCCAAAAGGTTTTAGAGAACATATAAATATGGCAGATGCAAAGCTCTTCAAGAAAGTAAATGATTCCGATGCTAAACATTCTTTATGATTTTCATACCTGTTAGAACCAACTATGCAGATCGTAAATTACGCAGCTGACATGTGACTGGTGGAGCATCAGTCAGCTTATTCCCACACAGATATTTGCAATATTACTTAAGATTCATTTGAGTTATATTCTTTATGATAGATGGTAATCTATGATTCAATGAAAGTTCTTATCTTATCTTAAGGATATGGTTAATGCACCCACAAGACTTGCAGTTCCCCAATTGCGCTAATGCGAGGGAATACTAATATCTTTGCAAAATCCTTGGAGTCTCATTGGTACATTGTATGAAATTCATTTTGTAAATTTGTCGATTAACTTTTTTCATTGGTGTGTTGATATGATAAATTTGTTGACATAAACAAATCAAATAAAATTTATTGTTGTAAATAAGTAAACACATACATTTTTGTTATCTTATAATTATAATAGTTCCGCCTTTCAGGTTAAAATCTTTGGTTTGGCGGACTGAACAGAGCCACTAGAAGGACATATTTACTTAGTCCGCTAACCTATGAAAAGTCTTATTCAACATTACATCCATTTATTATTACTATCAAATTAAGGAAAGCCAAAGAATACATGTTGTTTTAAATTTGAATTCTAATTCATTTGTAGCACACAAAATACCCCAAATTAAAGGAGCAATACATCGAATTTTTTCTTATTACATCATAAACTAAGAAAAAATCAAATTAAAATTGAATCTGAAGAAAAACAAATATCCAAGATATTTTATTAACAAATTTATTAAAGAAACAATGGATGAAATATTCGAATAATTTGAACTCACTTCTAAAATTGAATATAGAGGTAAGCACACAACAGATATTATTAATCAAATACGAAGAATAAATTATGTAAAAGAAAATGTAAAATTTGTATATACAACGTGAAAGACGTCAAAATCTAGAGTTAAAATCAATAACAAAGATATCCAATAAATTCAATGTTATCTATAAAATCAATTGCACCTGTAGTGATTACTATAATTAATAATTTTTAACTAAGCATCATTGAATCAAATTATTCCCCCTAAATTTACTAGATTTTACAATAATAATTATAATTTTTTAAATTTTAAAAAGTGACAAATTTAATTTATAAATATAGTCTTCTTTTGTGTTTAAACTTGGTTGCAAGGATTTTATAAAAATACTCTCAATAATTTTTAAATTACTTGTTCGTGACGTCTCATGTAATATTTTTGTTTTAAAGTTTAGTCCGCATTTTTTAAATGATTATATATATTAGAACTGGCCTCATGTTCTTTAATTCTTAATGATAGTTTCCTACTAGAAAAAACCAATATAATCTTCACCACAGGTGCATTTGATTTGATAAATTATATTTGACTTATTGGTTTCTTTAGTTGTAGATTTTAATTGAAATTTTGTTCTTACCTTATGATTGCTATATATAAATCTAACATTTTCTTTAATTATTGATATTTTTTTTAGTACTTTGATCATGTTTTCAGTGTGAAGTCCTCTATATTCGATCTTAAAACAATGTTACTGAATTTGAAGATCTAGCAAGTTATTTGATAAAAAAAGAATATAAAATATGATAAACATTTTAAAAAACGACAAGAATTTTTACGAAAAAATGACTTAAAACTGTCCCATATGATAAAGGTATTGGAATCGCAATAATGAAAAGAGATGACTATGAGAAAAAAATGATGAACATTTTAAAAGGTGATGAATTTGAAAGAATTCAATTACACGCAAATGCAAAGAATTCACCTGCAATTTGCTTTGAAAATAAATTTAATGCAAAATTACTGAAAATGAAGAATGAAAAAAAGATATCTGAAACATTTTATGAGAATTCAAAATCGCTAGGCGGTTATGCTTCAAAATTGTATGGCTTAGCAAAAATTCACAAGCCAGAATGTCCATTGCGACCGATTGCCAGCTCATGTGGAAGTATTAACAAAAAATTATCTGAAACTCTAAACAAAATGCTAAGTTTATTACCTGAAGCAAATATCAACATCAATGCTAAAAAATTTGCTAATGACATCATAAAACAAAACACAAAAGGTTATATGGTTTCATATGATATTAAAAGTCTATACACAAATGTACCATTGGAAAAATCAATTGATGCTGCAATTGAACTCCTTAAGAATAAAAACACAAAAATTTACAATCTGGAGTATAACACAACAAAAGAACTATTAACTTTAGCAACGAAGAATACTTTAATGGAATTTAATAACACATTTTATCGTCAAAAAGATGGTTTAGCCATGGGAAATCCGTTAAGTTCTACTCTTGCAAATATATATTTAACTACAATTGAAAACAAATTTACAACATCAGACATCCACTTCATTTATTATCAACGCTATATGGATGATATATTTGCATTAGTAAAAAATGAAGAAACATCAGAAAACATACTTACAAAATTGAATCTAATTGACAAGAATATTCAGTTTACGAAAGAGATTGAAACTAAGAACAAATTTCAATTTTTGAATGTACAAATAATTAGAAAAGATAACAAATTTGAAACTGGAATCTATTATAAACCAACAGACACAGGATTGTTATTGAACTACAACTCAAATACGCCTTTAAATTACAAAATATCATTAATTAAAGGTTGTATTCATCGAATATTTGACAATTGCAGCACATATAGAACAATTAACCAAGAAATAGGAAAACTTAAGATCGAATTAAAGAAGAATGAATATCCAAATAATTTCATAGATCGACATATTAAGAAATCATTAGAAGACATTTTAATTAAAAACAAAAGATCAAAAAACAATCAAACTAATTATGAACATTGTTTTAAGATCGAATATAGAGGACTTCACACTGAAAACATGATCAAAGAACTCAAAAAATATCAATAATTAAAGAAAATGTAAGATTTATATATAGCAATCATAAGCTAAGAACAAAATTTCAATTAAAATCTACAACTAAAGAAATCAATAAGTCAAATATAATTCATCAAATCGAATGCACCCGTGGTGAAGATTATTTGGCTTAAGTCGAAATATATCTCTGCATGTTCTTATTAAGGTTAATTAAGCTCCTAAAAAACGACACATCATTGAATCAATTTATATAAAATTAAAAGGAACCAAGCTTAAACACAAAAGATGAATATAAATACAAACTAAATTTATCGAAAACAATATAAAAAATGTAATTTGATGAATATTTTGAAAATTTTATAGGTGGAAAATTTTTTGACAATCGCAATGGCATGCCGAAATGTATTAAATAAATGATGAGTTTCTTTTTTAAATTCATATATAAACTCGAAAATTTTGATTTACATTAGATATAGTAGCAGCCAACTAAGCAGAAGAATAAAAGAGCACAAAACTAAGTCAAAAATATCAAACACCTCCGAAAATGCTAATTAAATTATGACATCAAATTTTAAGATCCACCATCCTAAAAAATTCAAGAGTAATCGAAAGTATGAGTAAATAAGGTCAATGCAACCAAGTCTTAACACCAAGGAGCGAAATATGTCTCTTTTAATCTAATGTTTTTATTTAAGTTAAGGAATGTTAATATTGAACTTGAATAAGTCTATTGGAGAAAACGTGATTCCTACTTTGCTACATAAAAGTGTTGCAGCCTAAACTTCAGATTTCTTGTGCCATTTAATTATACTTTGCTGTTATATATAGTTCCAATGGAATTGAAGACATCTATTAAACTATGAAATCCTTCTCAAATACAACTGCATCAGCTCGGTTTTTATTATTCTCAATTCATGTAAAATTTCTGGAACTTTTCTGTGAAGCAATACGTCTCAGATTTGGCTTCAGTTCAATTTGCAAATAAAACGGATGCTCTTACTACAACAATATTGATCCCCATTTCACATACAGAAACTATAAAAACATTTCATATATATTATCTTAAATTATATTAAAAATTTAGGGCATAATGGCATATACTTCACAAAGCTTTTACAATTTTGTTCCTCAATCTTCTATCCGCTTTAGGAATTGAGAAATTCGTTTGCGTTGCTATGATTGACAGCGTACTATAAAACTTACTGCGACAACCTGATTTGCATCTTGGTGCTAAACTAATTTCGTTAGCATTTAATCAAATTTCAACAAAAATAATGTAAAGTGAACCTAATTCATAGCTTAATATTTTATTAACGAATTATTCGTAACACAGAAGTGTTTATACATCATTAGCGTGTAGTAAAATATAGTGGATGGCTAGTCAATATACCTCAAAGAGCAATATTAGTGTAAACTTTTATTGTAATTTTATTTTTACCTTATTTAAATATACATGTACTAATGCTACTACTATTAAATTATTAGATTGGTTACATCTACATAAACCATTAAATTCACAAATCAAAAGCTACTAAGTTTGTTCAGAAAGAAGACATATAACGTGTCATTCAGTAGATTTCTGAACAGCGTTCTACTGTTGCATTTCAAGGTTAAACGATATTCCCATGCGTGGAGAAGTACTTGCATTTGTGAACATTGATAGACTATCTCATGGAGATGTCACAGATTGGACGTGAACTGCTTAAACGCTAAACAGTATATTTAGATAATAGAATTGTTGCATTTTCACGCTGTTCAGACATCAAGAAGCACGTCGGGCAGAAAACATGAAAGGCATCGTGTATAATACTTGGACAGAAATTGATGACAATCCTCTAAGAGCTTCAGCTGATGAGGGTATAAATGATATACCAGCCGCTAAATATGATTCTACTTATTTAGTAAGCTTCCGGTTATCAGACTTCTAGAGCACGCCCAGCATTAGTAGCCGAAAGAGAAACAGTCAAATTCTGAGTGAAGTCTAGAGTGGCTGGACAAACTGAGTTTCAGGGCATAAGTCTGTTTGTAGCAAGCTGTATAAATTTAAATGTTGAAAAATCTTCCAGTGAAATTTATCAAACAAAAAACGCATATAACTGAACCAAATAGATATAATAAGCATTTCTAAACAGTTGTAAATACCGGGAGTGAATTACAAAATGCATCAAAAAACTAAGATTGATACTAAAAATGCTTTTACATGTATAATATAAAAAGACTGAAATGGCGATGTTATAAATTTTCCAATCCTAATTATTCTATTAATAGAAACTAACATCGCCATAGCCCAAGTTAAATATTGTAACTTGTAAGTATTCTTTGTTCACGTTTGCATCTTTCTTAACTCTCAGAATTGTTATTGTTCAAACAATTTCTGAATATAGATTTTTCTCCTTCTTCAGAGCTAGCTATCAATAGCTCAACTGGATCTATGTTCAAATCTAATTCTGGTTCTAAATCAGCACGATAAGCAATTTAGATGTCTGACTACAAAATTTTTCACTAGAATGCTAAGATTGATAATGTAATCAAAACTGTTTCACACAGATTTCCATTAAAATTCAGAATCAAAACTCAGTTTATCATCAAATTAGCAAAATTAGTACATTATGGTTTGTTTGATCTTATTCTAAATTATGTAGTCTAAAAATTAGTGTTGCTTCCAGGAGTGAAATGTGGAGTTTCCAGAATTATGTTTCAGTGAATTGATTAGTGCAACGCCTGATCAAGTTAGATTAAAGCTTTTTATGGCATGACTTCGACGTCTCATTGTTTACATTCAAATGCTTTACAACAAACGTAGAAAACATTAATTTATGTTGAGATTCATCCATTTTTGCTTTCATAAAGTTATTGCCAATCATAATACATGCCAAAAATAGGCCCACATCTAAGATTTATAGCCACAAAAACGTAAAGTAAGGGATCCAGAATAAAATATGGGCCAAATCCTCAATGTCACATACTCTACGTAATCAGATATAGAATTAACTTCCAAAAATTTCATTACGGACTCACATTTGTATAATGGCATAAGCAAGCTTGGGTGCTGTAACTTTTGTCGACTCGCAATTCACACCGTCCCACAAAAAATGTCTACAAATCGATACCACAGGATTAAAAATTGGCCCCACAAATCCTCACAGCAAAATGTTTCACAATTTATTATACAAAGCTTTTGTAGACATTGAATATTTTCTGTATATTTTAATATGCCTTAACATAGATACAATTATAATAAAATTTTAAAAATTATCACTATCTTGACACCATAGTTATATTCAGTAACACTGTTTTTAAAAGTTTATGATTTGATACTAATAAAATTTCTTAGATGTCAATATTTTAATGATTTACTTTAAATCAATATAGTCATCTCACAATGCAAATTGCAATTAGAAATATATTTTATGCACATGGACTTATATAGAATAACTAAATTTCTCACTTAATCCTATGCAGCAATTGTTAAGACTGACTAATAAATTATGCTTATCGTTAGTCATAAGCAGTACACAATGCCCTACAGCTTATATTGTGACTAGTTTTATATGTTCTTAATTCGACATTAAATTGCTCACTAATTTTCTCCTACTCAGGCATATTGCGTCCTAGTTATGTCTATACTTTTTAGTTACAGTACAAATTACAAATGTCAGTTCCGCAATTCAGTTTTAAATCAAATTTGTTAAAATGATGTAAAAATTATGATATATTTCATGTACTATGATTTAGTGACAATTAAGTGAATGAAAAGAACATCGTCAATATATAATTCAAAGTTTCCTATGAATCACACATGACCAAAATTAATAAAATAAGAAACATATAAATCTGAATTTCATGATTCCCTACAACTATAATTCTATAATCAAATTCCTTTACACAATTGTACAGATTTATAAAATTGAAATTGAGAATAACGATTTTATAGATACAAAGCAGTATGTAAGCGAATGGACACTTTCAAAAAGCGTAAATACGCTAAAATACATCGTTAATTTAGCTACAAATAAATAGCTAAACAAAATGGTCAATAAACTGCGCCAACAAGAATATAAATATTACGATGAAATGCCATAAAATTGTGTAACACAACTCCATGAGATTCTGTTAAGACATAAAACAAATCCCACACAATAAAAAACTATAAATATAAAAAACACCTGATACATCAAGGACGCGAATAAAAACAAATAAAACACGCTAAAATTAGAAGCATTCTATTATAAATCTAAATTTCCCAAGGCGCTTAAAGCTGCTGCTTTTGCCTGATTGACAGTTTCATTCAGTTCATCTTCGTCTGAATCAAAAGTAGCTGCTTCCACAGTTTTTGTATTTAATTCGGCTAATTGTTCGCTACTAGAGCTGGGGTCATTAGCAGAAACTAAAGATGGTGACCTAATATTGTCTTTGGAAGAGAGTTCATTGTTTGATGCAACTTGGTTATTAGAAAGCGTTGATTGTTCATTAGGTAAAACAGGTGCTATTGGTGGCAGTTGTGGTTGAGAGAATTGTTTTTCAGGAGTATCAACAGTGAATTTCATATTGGATATTAAATCAACTGCATTCTCCACGTAATTACTGTTTTGTACTGGTTTATTAAAAGTGTTAGATGGAAATTGATCAAATTTGACATTACCAGGTAAATTCAATTGCTGATAAGGAGGCATCATGTTGTCATAATTGTTTATTTTATCATTTAATTGTTCGAAATTAGTATCTGTACATTGATGTAAATTATTCACTGGCAAAGATGACTTAGATACAGAAATATTCGGTTGCAGCAAATCTAGTCCACCATCATCGTTTCCTGTTGTAAGTGTCTCTAGAAATCCATCAATATCAAAATTATTTTCTGAATTATGTGTTAATTCATTAACCACATCATTTGTCGAAGGTAAACAATCTGATATATCATTTGGAAGTAATGCTGATGATAAATGAGAGGGAGGACAGCGAGGACTTACCTCAGTCACATTACATAGTGGACTGATTTCATGACAAGCTTCTTCTAAAAATCTCATACTGTCTACAGACCGTGGATTAGATGTAACATCATCTTGTACTCGATTACGCTTTTGTACATTAGAATTTAACTTATCATCAAATGCAAAGGGATCAGGTGGTGGTAAACGGGGTTTCAAAAGACGAGGAGATTCAGCTGAGGTGTGACTAGAAGGCGGAGTTGGAAAACAAAATGGACCAGGAGAAGCTTCCGTCGAAACATCAATAGATTTTTTAGGTTTTCCAGGTGGTCTACCCGGACCTCGTCTATTAGGAGAATTAGAAGAATCAATAGCATTGCGAACAGCTTGTCTAAGAGGACGCCCTATTCTCCTAAAAACCAAAACAGTAGGAGATTTTAATTCACATTCGTACTTCGAATACAAAGGCAAACGGGAAGCTTCATCAGATTTAACAGGATTTGGTTGTTTAGGTGGATATTTGCGAGGACGACCACGTGGAGCAGGGGTTTTAGTAATCGCGTTGCTATCTGGTTTTGTTGGCAAACCATCAATCTCTTTACCATCAATTAGCATTTTCTTACTTTCTGTTTCACCTACTCTATTAACAAATTGTTGGAGTTTCAGTAATGCTTCTAATCTTGGGCTAGAACCAGTTTTAAAGGCAAACTTGTTAATATTCAGAACTGCTTCTTCAGGTAAAATATGGCAGTAGCAATTACAACCTTCAGGTGCAGGATTCAAAACATGACTAGCAAGCAATTCGTCTGTAACATACTTTGCATAATCAGCCAAAAGGAACTTGCAACCTAGCCTACAGCATTCAACAGGGACTCGCCGATCTTCCGGTATTGATTCATTTATAAGCTCTTTTACACTTATATTGGGTTCCGTTTTAACAATTTCTTGAATTTCCCTCTTTACAGCTAAATTTACAGAATTTACATCTCGGGTATTTCTTCGAACTGTGTGATATTTGGCTCGCTTTTTTCCTTTATCAGAACGCGGTTTTCTTCCATCTCGCCTAGGATAGTAATCACAACCAGATATTGCGCCAGGTGGTAAATTACACCTTCTTCTCTCAGCTAGGGGCGGCGGAGCGCCTTGGCCAGAATGAAAAAATTGAATGTTAGCTCTCACAAATTTGGCAGCAACATTACTACCCTTTTTACAACTATTTGGAGAAGATTTCTCATTGATAAGTGGAGGCAGAATTTCACCAGAAGCATCAAGTGGTTCCAATTTCAAGGAGCTACAATTATCTGAAAAATTTGAGTTATCATCCATAAAACTATCGTTTTGTTCATTATCAATCAATAAGGTAGGATGGAAATTTAGTGGATTGAGATGATGACCAGTTTCAACACATTGTACCACCCAATCTGGAGTAACAACAACCATTTCTTCAAATTCCATAGCTCGCTGATATTTAGCCCCCGATGCAGAGCCTGCAATTAGAAGATTAATATTTGATTCCAAAACCAAACTACAAGCAGCCCCATGGTGACTCAACATAAACCATAATGCTCGTTTGTCTGATTGTGATAAACCAGTAAAAGTGACATTATAACGAGAAAACATTTTCATTTTATTAGAAGCAAACATGCGAGGAGAAACCTGCCTTCCACTTAAAATACAAGAAATTACCCATGATTCGTCAATTATATGAGCAGCTCGATCATATAAATCTACTGCTTCCAAAGTATCTGGATCAGAATGACTCCCAACACCAACAATTACATGAGTCACTAGGTCGGTAAGATAAGGTAATTTAGATGCCCCATACTGTTGAATAAAATTATCAACTTTCGGGGAAACACCAACTGCATAATAGGACACACCTGCGAAAAGATCATCCGGGGGTTCCATTCATCAACTACAGAACCGCATATCTGAAAATAAAGTGAATATATAAAGATTTATAAACACAAAATTTAAATTAGATGACTACGAATGTTATGCAAATACAAAACAAAAGGAAATGATTCAATGATTCCATATTTTGCTTTGAATAATAAATGTTAGGTAATACAGTGTGCGAAAAATTAATTGCACCACCTATAATTTTTATAGTTTAGAAAATTATGGCTGTATGAATGTATACAGTAGAAAATTGATGTATATATTGGTGCATATTGCAAAAATATTAAGGTGTGTATGCATTGTATACGGAGTACAATAAACTTCTCAATTTTTTTAGTGTTTACATAGCAATGGATACCTCCAGCGAAATTATAAATTTGGTTTTCAATCATGGACATTGTGAAATTGCTAGAAATTTAAAAATATGTCACATAACTGTTAGAAGAATTATACGTCTTCATCAAAATCATTGCCACCTCAAACTAGGCGTGCCTTGTCCCGAGAATCATTGAGGAATCCTGGTGCGTCAGCTACTCAGCTATGTGCGGAAATTGGCTCAAATGCTGCTATGGTTCATACAAGAGCAATTCTACGAGCATTAAATCGCACTTAGTTATAAACAATTCTTTTAATTGTTGGTTTGAATGGGTCAGCGAAATTAAATCGACTATGTGTACATATACTTTATAATATTATCAGAGAAAGGATAACAGTTGCCAAAAATTGACAACTCTATTAAACAAGAAAACAGACAAAATATCAACTACATGCGTCTTTCCACATGCCTGGTAAATTAAATCATGGCCTCTGATGGTTGCTAATATCTCTGCAAGTGTTGTTCCCAGGTGTGTTTTTTGAAAGGCCTCTTGAGCGAATATTCGCACAATGAAGGATTTGGTTACTTCGATGTACGTTTTTAATTAATTTGTTTAGGCAGATCCATGGGCACTGGAGGGGGGGGGAGGGGGAGGAGCACGTACTGCTTTCAATCAGGGAATTGTTTATAAAACTAAATGCGATTTAATGTTCGTAGGATTGTTCCTATTATCTATAATTGGTAACTCTTTTATATGACTTTGTTTAAACACGACTATCTTTTTATTTGGCATTGCAATCGAAATCCGTCTTACAAGTAAAGGCAAGCACTGTCAAACACAGGCTGCTAACTCTGATAGTTGCTAATCACCCCGCCAGTGTTGTTCTTGAAGGACCACTTGAATTAATATTCGCACAATAAAGGATTTGGTTACTTCAATGTACGTTTTTTATTAATTTGACCGAGATACGTGCCATTGATCTGTCTAAACATATTGACGATATGTTCTACTTCACTTTACACGGTTTCCCATTAAATTGGACAGAACGTTAATAAAAACGGAAATACCTATTTCATCTCCTGTGACTGTCCTCGCTGCCGTAAAACGACTTGTAATTATTTTTTTGTTGTGTATGCCTTCAGCGGCTAAATAAAGTAATTCTTATTATTATATCGAAACAGTGACTTCCAGAAAATGCCAAAGTAGTTGAAAATTGTTATAAACCAATCTCTGATTATAATACTATATAGTGCATATGAAAATATTCAAATAAAATACAATTGATAAACAACTATGCAGGGAAATTGCTTTAAAATTATTGTCCCAATTAACTTTATATGGAAGCTATAAAATTATTTAGGAAATTTTTAAAAAATTCTTGCATTATCTTAACCAGGTATACAGGATCAAATCAAAGTTAAGTCAAACATTTTAAATGAAGAACAGATAAACTCAGTTCAAAGGTAGTAATTTTGCGAAAAATTCCACAAACTACATATATACCAGAGTTTTATTTCCATGATACTTATAAAATTCCTTCAATTTTCGTCATTTTCTGGAATTTATTTAAAATTTACTTAAAGAAATGTTTATATTGGAAATAGTGAAAAATGGCAGAACTGGAAAATGCAAATTTCAGAAGCTCTATCTTGTATTGTTCAGTTATTAAAGTGGTTGTCTCACTTCATTGGTTTTGAATAAGGTTGGTGATTTATAATATTGTAGCATCATCATGTTAATACTTAAATATTATTGAATTATAACTAAAATTTTAAAGTGGACTGCAGTGGTGTAAGTGTAAAACGCGTAATGCACGCAATTTTTGAAAAAATACATTTAATGCATATCACATGTTGCTCCAAGACGATTTTACTGTTAGTACCATGATGAAATTCAGTCAGCATTGTGGTTAATAAAGTCGGTGAATCTTATAACTGCTGCAAGTTATAAAGAAGGAAAACAGAATTTCTTTCTCATTGTTACGGAGGCAAAGAAAAACAATTGAGTATTCATGCTAAAGCTTATTGATCGGCTAAAATGACAAAGTGGGAAGGAATTGGTGGTCCATGTGCATTTTTGTCACACCACATAAATTTTGAAACCCGAAGTGGTAAAGATGTTGATTAAATTTGTGAAGCAGCAAAACCTAGTGAGCGAAGTAAACAAAAGGTTAATTGGTTGTCCAGAATTCCCTTGATTTGGTGTCAGTGGCGACAAAACCCTTAATAAGTGTTAAAGTTTTTCATGTTAAACTCATTGAATAACATGATAGAGCGGCTTCTAATAATTATGTATCAAACTATTATAGAGTTAAATGGCCCGTCTGCTATTGTAGAAAAATATTATGGTGATAGGAAGAACAGTATCATTCAAGGTGATTGAGTAATAGTGAAATATGACGATGTCAGATATACTGGTTGTGACATCTTCAAAGTAAATGTAATGGTACTATCTGTAATCTTGGAAGTGGCACAAGAACCCAATTGCATATTTTGCAATTCAGAAAACATTGCAGAAAATAAAGCCCTAGAAAAATCATCTGGTACTTCAGGGAGCGGGCGTTTCAATTCTAAAAAATGTAGGCTATCAAACAATTGCTTAAATTGGTTGAAGCTTCAATAAGAGTTTTATAAAAATGTACACTTCTGATTAAAGAAGTCAACATGCGTTGTCTGTTTTACCAATTTTCAAAAAGAAACAACCATGACGTTACATATTTCAGATTATAATTTTTTGAGGGCACAAGAACCCAATTGCATATTTTGCAATTCAGAAAACATTGCAGAAAATAAAGCCCTAGAAAAATCATCTGGTACTTCAGGGAGCGGGCGTTTCAATTCTAAAAAATGTAGGCTATCAAACAATTGCTTAAATTGGTTGAAGCTTCAATAAGAGTTTTATAAAAATGTACACTTCTGATTAAAGAAGTCAACATGCGTTGTCTGTTTTACCAATTTTCAAAAAGAAACAACCATGACGTTACAGATTTCAGATTATAATTTTTTGAGATTGACGACTCCGCGATTCGAAGCAAATGTCTCTTTTACGTACTAACTCTGCTCAATAGAAAAGAACAGCAATAATCAAAAATTAAATCTAAAATCCCATGATAAGATATTTTTCAATCATTGAAAAGAGCGGTTTCAAACATTCTGAAATTCTGATACCAAGCTCTAGTTTTATGAAGTGGCTATTTATCAGTGAACGTTAGAAAATTTTCAGCGTTAAAATAATTTCTAAACATTTACAGAACTACGAACAATGCATTGATATTCACAAACTACTACAAGCAAATTCAAAGTGAGTATGCATTTGCATTGACGAAAGGGTTAAATTGTTACTAGATCTAAATACATCAAATATTTTAATACAATTTCATAAAAATATTTTTATTGACATTGTTGAAGTAAACTGGGAAAATCCTACCTCTTCTACATGACCTACGCTATTGGTGTACGAGACGTGAAATATCAACTACCAAGAAAGCACTTAATTCAATTACATTGTGGATGTTTTGCTTTTGTTCATTCAACATGTGTTCTAAAACAGCCGAAAAAATAAGACATTCCATAATTTCAATTAAGGTTGATTAATTGAACCCATTGCCAATTAATGTTATCAGATGAGAATGCAATGTATTAAATGTAAATTCTCTTAATCAATTTTTGAAATTGGTTATCACTGAGGAAGAGAATTATTACACAAGATACAAGAGTTTACATGAAACACTGAATGAAAGAGAAACTAACAACATTACGCATGCAAACAGATCACGAATTAATTTAGTAATAGCAGTTATTAGTCAAACAAATTAATTTTATAAATCATGCTATACTCTACTAAATTAAATAGATGCTGTATTCAGGAATGACAATTAAAATAATTAACTTCCTCACTACATAACCTATTTCTCATTGCTATCATAATCTTCTTCACTAATCAATTCATTGATAATCACGGGATACCGCAATACTTGGTGTGAAGAGTTCTAGGATAAGCTTGTTCTGTTATTTAAAGGAAAAAACAACGATAAATTTTATGGAAATTATTCTGCGTAATGTATCTCTAACAAGCAATATAACATACTCACAAAAAATTATAATTGATACACCGTATAGGAACATTCGTCAACGTATGTTAATGTACTTATGAACACAATAGCTGATGCGGGTGAGAATATTAATTAAAATGTAATTCATTTAAAATAACCTAAAGTGATCTAGGAAAACAAGTAGTACATAAATTGACACAATTCTCATGTTAAAAAAAGGTATTTTAATATAGTAATTTACATATTTATCAGAAAATTGTTGAACATGTTATGTCCAATCACATTGTACTTAATTTGGCATAGAAGCTAAAAGATAAAGATATTTAAGAGAAATTTTGAAAAATCATTGTCAATTTAACAACAGTATTCCTTAGAAATAAACTTGATATAAACATTCTAATTTTTATTTTGTGCATTTAAAATTTTAGATAGGTTTGAGTAATACCTTACATTCGGGACAATGTTATAAACTTACGAAAAGAGACAATTTATTTCTAAGAACTTAGAGTCCAAAAATGATTAGTTGAATAATCTGAAATATTGATTTTGTGAATTCTTAAAGCATACATTTATTGTGCTACTTATTTTAATTGGTTATATGTATGGAACAAGATTTTAAAAGTAAAAGTTTGTTACATACTGCAAAGCATTTTCCTTCTGTATAATTACATACAGGAGTTATTTTAATTACTGTTTATTTTTAAAAAAAATTTATCGAAGAAAAAGATGTTTCCTGACAATTTTACGTGCATGATTCACTGACATCGTCCATTGGGGGACTTTCACCCAAAATTAATAACTGCTAAAATGATACTATATAATATAATAGCATTCTGACAGTTTTTAATTTTGGGGGAAGTCCCCCAGTTGGAATAATAATTGTTGGACTTTTAAGTTTAACGGTTAGATGGTAATATGCAATAATTTACAATTAAATACATTACAATATAATTACTATTTATAAAGTAATTTTTAACAAACATTTTCCAAATTTTCAAAATATTCGCTAAATTGTGAATAAAATTAGCTTTACCAACCTATAAATGCGAAAAAATTTTTAGTGTGTTATATATCAAGGATTTATAAACAACTTCGTGATTTTATAACTCGTACGATTTGTAATTTAAAATTCAGTTATGCATGGGTTTCCAAATTATATATATATATTGATACTATTGTGTTCAGATTTATGCTATGCGACCGGTTTCGATTTAAAATAATCGTCAATACAAATTTTGTGGTAATATAATTTACAATTTACTACATTTAATTTTGTTAAATATTCATACACTAAAAGATATTCAATGTGTTGGTCGTTCTTTATATTCATTAGTCTTTGTTTATTTGAGTTCTTACTAACTAAGGCTCCTGAGCGTACAAGAACAACCTAGTATTATAGCCATCTCTGAGTCCTGGTTATCTGATGAAGATGACACCGCTTTCTACCTGCTCCCCAATTATTCTCAGCCCATTCGTCGTGACAGGTTGGCTCGCATTGTTGGAGGGGTGCTCCTCTATTCACACAAGTCTGTTGGCCGCCCAGTCGAGATCCCGACTCCGGGTGTTCCTGCTCAGATCGAGATTGTCCTTGCCCATTTCGATGCAATCTCTGCTATTGTTGGTGTTCTCTACATTCCCCCCGGCCTTCCCAGATCCACAAATCAACTGATTGGAAGCTTCATTGTAT
>CABFPE010000131.1:234085-250205 GCA_900660155.1 Hofstenia miamia | reverse complement strand
ATATATATATATTTATTATGGAGTGTGTAGAGGTCACCGTTTTTTTAAACACATAATACACTGACGGTCTTCTGAAACCCCTATTTTCGTATTATCTTTCAGTTTTTATTGCAAAAATGAGATTATACGCAGTATAGGATTATATCCATGTCATAATTAAAATCGTAGACGCAATGTAAAGTCGAATGTATGTAGTGATAAATGTTGTAAAGTTTCCATAATACGAATATTAAGGAACAAAATTATTTAAATGTATATGTAATTTTTATCAAATATAATGAGATCAGAGTATAGACATAAGGCAATAGATTATATTAAATTTTCTAAATTAAGAACCGCCAAAATACCTGTTTTTTCTTAATTTCATTTAAAGTTTAAATAATTGTCTTTAGGAAAATTGATGTTGAATAAATTTTTTTATGTAAAAAGTTTTAAATATGCACTACTCAGTAGCAAACTTTTAGACATTTCAACGAAATGGTATGGAACCCAGTATCAGTAAATATTTGTCATTAACTTTGGTTTGCTTGCTTTAATGTCGACTGAATGTGTTTACTAACGTCAATTAATATGCTTTTATTTATTTTTAGGTTTACCAGTGTCTATTCTGTTATTGGAGCAGTTTCACTTAATGATGTAAATAAATTACAAGCAACTAAATTGGAAGTGGGATTATAATGAGATGATAATTTATACAATTAACGAAAAACTGATGGCCATTAATAAATTGTATACTATATATTTCCTGCCAATTTCATCTTAAATGCATTAATTTTGTTTTAAAATTCACTAATATTACGTATCTTATGTTCAAGGTATTGTTTAGGGTTGAAACAACGTTTGATTCGTCACAAATAAATATTGCGTCATCAAAATTAATAACTTTTTATGATGCATTAAAGATATAATTTTGATTTTTAGTGCTAACATAGTTTCACTTTCATTTCATGCAATGTCTCTTTTACGAGATTATCCAAAATATCTTCCGATATTTATTATTTATGTGTGTAATTTAACACAGTAAATTTTTGTGGCCAATTGTTTATCCAAACCACTATTTATGAGGCCAAATTTATTATTTTTTGTATAACTCTGAATATTGTATAAAAAATTTAAGGATCTATTAAACAAACTCATGGTATGAAAACTAATGATGACGAAATTCAAAAACTATTTGGTGTTTTGCTATTTATAAAACCTGTTGTGGACAAATGACTGTGAATGTACAGAAACTATCCATTGGCTTATGTAGTTTAGTGTCGGAAGAGCAATTGTCTAAAATAGTAGAACAGCCGTTAACAAAAAAAAGAAATGAGAAAGTGGCTTTTCAATAAGCTTGAGTGCTACAAAGCTTGGCATTTTACAGGAATGTTGCTCAATTTTTTTGGTTTGCTGAAAAAATCGTGGTTGTTAGGCCCTCCATTTAAATATATTAATTCGTATTCCCCAATAGGATTTCGCCCATCCTTGCAAGACAATTACCGTAAACTGGGGTAATTCGGAACGCCTCAGTCTTTTTATATAAAGCACCTTCGTAACCACATGTTTATGTGATTTTTTGCACAATATACCTAAACATTTTATCAATTTTTATTAATAGGTACATATTGCATGCAATTATGTTTTATCTGAAAAGCAGATTATGTAACTCATTGAAATAAACTTTGACATGCAGAAGAACGCTTACATTTACCATTAAGAACTACAGGCTGCTACAATAGCAATTTGGAAAGCTAATCCTGGTTCAACTATTATCATGGATAATTGGTCCCTAGCACAATCACTCAGGAGCGGAAAGACATAGGGAGCACCATTTCTCCTATGTGTTTATGCCACTATGATGGTAAGGTTAAAAAAATCTGATTATACACTGGATTCCCTCGGAAGACAACATAGCTGACGCGCCCAGCAGGACTATCACTTACGCTAAAGCTCTCCTGATCTTTCCATGATGAACTTTTAGACTCTTTTTACCCATTTGTATATTCATTTAGAGCAATTTGTTAAAATACGGTGCTTAACATTATATAGTCTCTTCTAAACTTTCAGTCTTTACATCAAATGCTACTCTAAATCTGATTGGACTATATAAACACTTTATGACGCCATTTTGTTTAGTCAGTAATGACCCTTATTATAAGTGTAGTAATTGCAAAGAATGATGGTATTATATTTGAGTCAAATTTATATCCAAGTTAAGTATACATGCAGCTTTCCGAAATACCCCATTTTTTACAAAATTTATATGGTTTCATGTAATTTCAAATATCCAATTTATTTATAAGGTTTTTCGTACTGAAATTTGTTTACATATAAAGGACATTATGTTTGCGGTTTATGAGTAAACCTGTGTTTAAGATGTTTTTCTTTTCCTATTAATTTATAAAAATGTATGAAAACCCGTTCCGAATTACCTCAGTTTACGGTATGAAATAATGAATTAAATTAATACATTTGGGGCATCCTGTATCTTCTCATAGAATAATCACAATTACCACCATTAATTCGATTGGATCTGGAATTTTTTTGGGCTCCTCGCGCCTTGAGGAGGATTTCATTCCTCTACCCTTTCTATGTCTGGAATGGATTGTGATAGAAAAACGAAACTTTGCACAATTATGTTTCATATCAGCCCATCAATATTCAAAAATGTGATGTCATCATTATTTCTGACGTTGTCAAATGTCAAAATTTAGCGATATTTTAATTCAATTAAGTTTTCGTTTCAGCGGTTGGAAATATTTGGAATTTATAAAAGTCATTCCCAAGCTATCAAATATAATTTTCTTAATTTGTTAGAAAATCCCCTGGTGACCTCTGGCACGCAGGGCACTGTTCTGTGTTGAGTCTGATCAGCGGAGCAAAGCCGAAGGTCGAACTTCAGTTGAAGATTTCGCTTCTCTTTCTTTGGCTAATCAAGACTATTAACGGTGGTAACTTAGTAAATGACTGCTGCAACCAAAAAGACTACTGTGAGACTGCAAGCCGCCTCACTGGCATAGCAAGCGCTGGCTCTTGACCAATCCCATAGGCCAGAAGAAAAAGTTATCCCTAACATGGTTGCCCTATGAAACGCACTCATAGCTCAGGAACTAGCGGCAGTCTTCCTGGCAGAGTTTCCACTGATCGCCGTCTGTCCACTAAACCAAACAGACATGCTTTACTACCTTCGCCGTTCTCATGTGCACAAACTACTAATGGCAGCACCTTCGTCTACCCTATTGCTTAACGTCCTCTTTAGGTCCGGGACTCCGTAACGTTACGCACCCTCTAAGACATTGGCGTTACCCGGGAATCGCCGCGTGAAGGCTGACTTACTAAGAGTATGTGGCCGCACAGCCTTTTGGTTTCCCATTTCTTTACTTTTTTCTCACTATTAAACTCTGTCCCAGTTAATAAGTAAATCGGTTTTTTAGGAAAATGGGGTAGTATGATATAAACACGAGTATAATTTCAAGTTTTGATTTTCATATTTTTTATAATATGCACAAGATCCTAAACTATCTAATTTGAGCCAAAACCATGGTATTTACGCTATAATAAAACCCCAATTATTGATATAACACTTTACTTATTAACTGGGACAGAGTTTAATAATAGTTTGTTTTTTGTAAAAATAAGAAAGCTATACCGCCGGTTGAAAAACGATGTCACGTATAAATAGAGCAGATTCTGACAAAATATTTTTCGGGTTATGAGCCTTAATCACGTTTAGAAAAAGTAACCGAGTCTCATTGAGAAACACTGTTAATCCTTACTTGTAAATATAATTTGTTAAGGTTATGCCCCACTTTCATTTATTGTTATACTTTTGCCTATATTTGTCATTTTTGTTTTATCATTTGTAACAAACTGTAAATTATATTAATTGATTTCATAAATTAGATTGTTCTGTTTGTGATCTCTGAAATTCTGTGGCTCGATAATTTTGGTTATATATATATAGAATTCTTTTAGAACGAAGTATCGCTCTTTGTAATATTGAAGGCTACCAAAAGAATTGCGTTCATGGAAATTGCACTGAGCTCTCATCTTCAAACGATACATATTGTTCATGCGATTCTGGTTACTTTGGCGAATTGTGTCAGTGCTCTGAAGGTACTTTATTCTATGTAACGTTATATAAACATATGGGTTATTTCTTGTCAATATATATACATTGCATTCAATTTACTCTGTGCGAAATATCTTATTGCTTGGAAATCTTTCACAAGATGGCGTGATTGTGTATTCAATATTTTGAAGCCGTCAGAAGTAAAAGGCGTATAATTAACATTTCATGTATATTGACAAAACCTAAATTTTAATGGTTTATATAATTTGTAATCATTCAATGCTACTGTTTTATACATACGAATATGCTAATCAGTAGGTTTTAATGTGATATTTTGCTGAATTATAAGTTAATTTATCACTTTACCGAGGTCTTAATTATGATCTCAGAGTAAAAGGTGCTCAAGTACACACGTTAATGTATTAAAATGTCAAGTTTTAGGATATTATGCTCTGTAGATTCCTATAACCTTTGTTTGCATTTTTTTAAAACAATTAAATATATATTATATTCTAAAATAGATAAATAGGGTACAATAAACAAAATTGTTTTGGGCAAAGTATGTAAAATGACATTGTAGATTTGTAGTCCTGTAGGCTACCTGAGGTTGCCTCCATCATACACAACACTGAGCTAAGAACATTGCCACCTTGTCAACATTGTTACAGCTGACTTCAGTACATAAGACATTACATAGTGGCGGCCATTTTGTTTTGATGCTCCAGTAGGGAAACGTTTGAATACTGTGGATATCGTACAAGTTATTGGAATGGGAGATAATTTATGCTTAACAGATGTAGTGTGATTTATTGTTCTTTAATATGTGAAATATGTCAAAAATATCTGAAATGTTACTTATGCAGCTTTTACGTCTAACCCCTTCAATTGCTATATTTTCAAAGTTGCATGGTGAAATTGGATGTCATTACTTGTTTTTAACATTTTTGTTCACTAATGTAAGTTTCTTATTTAGTGAAACAGGTAATTCGATTTGATAACAAAATTATATTATTGTAGTTGTGAATCAAATTTCCACTCTTATTCAAATTGGTTATCATTTTGGAATGATTATTGAAGTCTGTTTTAGAAGAATCCACAGAGCAATGCAACGCTAATACCACTAAATGTGATGTTAACCCTTGCAAGAATTCGGCAGTATGTTCTCTTAGCGATGAAGACCCTCGATTCCATTGCAACTGTTCAGGTAAATTATCAATGATTCCATATTCAATATAGATAATGAATTTTTTGGAAATGATGAAAAACTTATCTTATCAAGCTTCTGTTTCTCAAATATTTAATTGAAGGTGGCAATTCATTAGTGTGTTGATAACATCCTAATTTGATATAATTTATGTTAAGGTATTGGTTATTAAATATTATTTTTTTTAATTTATATTTCAGTGTTTACCGCAGTATTTGATTTTTACACGTTATTTGCCCTGTAGAAAACAGTAATGATAAAATCATATTTATAGCTAGATGTATTGGTATTGTTAATATAATTGAATAATTCATTATTTTTTCTAATTGTAGGATGTTTTAGGTACTGGTTTTACTGGAGAGCTTTGTTCTCAGGATTTGGATGAATGTCAGAAGGAAACTATCTGTCCAGCTGAATCCCTATGTATTAATTACTATGGAGGATATCAATGCATTTGCAAGGAAGGATTTTATGGTACACACTCCTTCTATTTCAAATTGCCTTTATTATTTATGTATAATAGTCGTTTACAATTGTGAAAAGCAGGTATAAATCCTAAGTCACTAAACGCACAGTTTCACTTTTACATGTAAAATCCACTAAAACACATCAAGGTTGAAACTGTATGTGATCACAAATCATTGGACACATGTCTTCAATTCACAATGTAGGAAATATTGTAATTTCCATAACGAATTTTATTGATGCTTTAAACTCAGTATCTATATCTGCTCGGTTGCATGTTTATAGGGCATATGCTAAATGTTTTGTTTTTGCTTTTTTTGCGCGCATGCATGTTTGTGAACAATTGGTAGGGATCACTGCTCATATTTGGCAATCATACAGTATGCTTAATGTTCGCAAAATTTTACAATTCCTCTGTAATATCATATTTTGGCATAAAATCGCAAAACATTGTGGCTGGGTGTAAATTTGTTTAAATTATATTCACACTATCCATTTTTTATTAGCACATTTTTGTCAGAAAAATTGGACTTGACATATAGTTCACACTTTCGATTATTTTGCAGATGGCTTATTTTCTGAAAACGATGTCCCGCCTCGCAATTATCCTTTGATTTGTAGTAGTAAAAAACCATTTATAAACAAGTTTTTGTACTTCAAGTGGAAATATTTCTAACTCAGTAATTGACGTTTGGGAGTTTTGATTATTTGAAATAAGCCAAAATTCAGTTAGATTATTCACATTATGGATTTTATCTCATGATAAAAATGCTAATTTTCGACTATCATTATCAAAAAATCTATTGCTTGCTCATTTAATTTATGTTCCAGAATTACATAAACTGACGTCATTATTTTCGTTTCTCGATTATGCAGAGTATGCTAATATACAATATAACCTGCAGCATTATTTTATTCGATTGTAAGACTTCAGTATTCTAAGCTTCCATGCCACAAATAGATTTTTATAATTTTTATATGAGAAACTTCCATTAAGTGAATTTTTAATATTTTACTCTATTTTGGAAAAACGAACGTATGTTTGTGAATTATTTTTATGGAACTTGATATTGTGGAAAGCATTAAATGATAGATACATTATCACATCTCATCGATTATTTGCGGTGTAAACTCGTTAAAAGATTCAACGCTAATTCAATGAATCGAAAATTATATCGTAATGTATGTAGTTTTTGGTTGTCATGTAGATTATTATTATATGTTATACCAATAAGAATAAATCTAGGAAAGTTAAATGTTAATTGGGGCCCAGCTCGAGGTCGCTTTGCATTTAAAATACATTCTTAGAATGTCAAATTCACTTTTTCATCATTTGCCTATGTAGCTTTATGCAAATTATGTTTTACAATTGAACTTAACTTATGGTATACTAACCCATCGTAAATAGTTGTTTATGTATTATGCGATCGACTTCACGAATTTTATATAACATTATCGGCTCTTGCTGAGAAATTCATGAGATAGGTCCATAATGTACTCTCAGGTGCACATGCTTTGTGATTTCTTCCAAGAAGGGCATGTAACATTTCCTATTGTCTATTTACTCATTATTGCCTTAGTATAATAAATTGCAAAAGGCTGTAGGCAATCCTCAAATATATCTTAATATTCTTCATAAGTATGTGACGCTGTTGGTTTGCTAATGGTCGGATTACTTGTTTACAATCGCTTCTCGAAATATATAGTACAGAACATGAACTTGTCCATGACATTCTTCCTCAATTCAAATGTTTAACTAGTAGAGAAATTGATTTTAGTACAAACTGCAAGGAAATTTGACAAATTTAGGTGTCAGCACTGAGATAAAAAGTAGATTTAAATATAATCTCGTGCTTAAATCTTTGAATGAAATGTGTAGTGTTTAGTTAGTTACTTCTTATTGAATAATTTTAGGGGAATACTGTAACATAACAACATGCTCTGACGAATTTGATAACTGGTGTCCTTCCACGGCTGAATGTCTATCAGGAGATTTCGATTGGCACTGTAATTGTTCTGAGGGTAGCTCAGGACAAAGATGTGAATATTCGAAGTGCTCTGTTGATAATTCTTGTACCGGCACTAGCCAAGAATGCCTGATCATTGATGAGCAGACTGTATGTCAGTGTGATAAATACTCCATTGGTAAATTTAACAATTTAGCTTTTTGGCTTGTCTAGTTTTGTATTTAAAATCTTTAATGCCATCTTTAATGTACCGCAATTATAATCCTCATTTTTTAAAAACAGTTCTGGTCAAGTTTAGCATGGGGTTTTCTACTGAAAAAGGGTTTGCTAGTTACAGATAAAAAACCCTTTTTCTTAGATTTTGCATTACACATATTTTGTTTTCAATGCGATTCTAGGTAATACCTCGCACAACTAGTTTGGAAATGCTACAATATCGATGTTTCTCTGCATGGATCCTATGCTTTCTTGATGTTTTGACCATTATACATTTGAGAACTTTCGTTCAATACTAACTTTTCACAATTAGCATGCATTTATCCAATGGCAGAGTTCATATAGTATCACTTCATTGATTTTGAAGTTTACAGTTTAAATTTTTGGATATGCTTTTCTGTCTTGCATACGAAATGAAATGCAATTGAACGGCAATTTAGTTTGTCTACAGTATTACATACATGTATATTCATATTGAAAACGAAGCTAACAATTTGATTTTGCCAACTAAAAAGTATTCATTGTTGTTACACAATATTTATAGCATCCAACATTAACCGGTGATGAGTTGTTTCAACACTTGTTTTTGTCTAGACAATATTCGTATAATTTTATTTCTTCATTTCATTGTTTAAAGTTATTGAGAAAGAGGGAGTCCTTTTTGATTCGCTTTAATATTTTGAATTTATTAATCTGAATTTTTTCCATTCCTCTGATATTTAATGGTTTCTATTAATTTATGCATAGTTATGTTTGCAGCTCATTATCACACATATGGTAGAGTTAAACAAATCCCTATACATCGTTTTAAGTACCGAATTCGTTGTTTTATTTTTTCTTGTTTCAAATATTAAAAAACATTTGTTTTAAGAGCGTTTCTAGTTTATTAAGTGAATTTTCTCTAATTCATTGAGCTCAATTTAGGGTTTCCCAACTATGACGTAGAGTGCATATCATTTGATCCTTGCTCTACAACCCCGTGCAAGAATAGTGGAGGCTGTCACTCAACTGATGATCATAACTTCACCTGTAAATGTAGAAATGGTAAGTACTTAATTATAGATCTTTGAGTAGAAAAAGCCTGTTCTTTGCGTTCTCTCGAAGGCCTAATAGTATTAAATTTTATTTGCAAATTGCATGAACACTAAGGATATAGTTGAATATTATCAAGGTACTGAAAATCGTGAAATAAGCGCCTAAATAGGTGCTTAAAAAATGAAAATAGGTGGTAAAATTGGTTATTCTCAGACGCCAAAATAAATGAAAACAAGCGCATAATCATAAGTTTTTGTAGAGTATTAGTACCGTTGACATGCTTGGCTTGTACCATCGAAAATTATCCCTCAATTTCACAAGATGTAATAGGCGCGTAAAGAGAGGTGGCAGAATTTATCCTTAACACTTCCAGACTGAAGTATTTCTCTAGAACTCATCAAAAATGTCTTGCGTAAACTCTTTAAAAATTCGTAGCTGGTCTACCACGAGAAGCCCATGTTTCTGCATTCGCTTTTGGGTGGAAAGTAATTTTTCGTGTGACAGTAACAAGCAAAATTCCTCTTGAGCAGATTCATTCAAAAATGCGTTTTAGAAATTTTGTACAACACATTTTTTACCCACACGGAAATTTCTTCCCATTTTTTGCAATGTATATCCCGCACCGAGTTGCGACAGGCCATGGAAGTAGATCAATTGGAAAGGAAGAACGCCTAGTAGCACTTTTTGAAAGACGGGATTTGAGGTTTATTCTGCAACATTTTTTCATGTGATCTTTTTCCTTCTCAAGAACAGAATTGATAAACGTTTTTCTCATTGAAGTTTGTGATGGTAAGTATTAACCAACTTTCGTAGATCGTAAAATATGCGAATCGTCCTTTACAGGTAGAAATGTGAACTAGGAATGCGCACAAACTTAAATAAATAGGCCAACTAGCTGTGGCGTAGATGGACTGCACGAAAGAGTGACGTGCGGTTATTCTAGCCTTTTCAATCCGCCAATCAAATCATTGGATGGCAAATTGCTCAACCACTCAACTAAATTACTGGTCGAGTAGTACCCGCTAGTGAGGAATTACCAGGTCAGGTGTCAGCCATATTCCTTGGCCTACGCGTTGGTGCCACAAAATGTAAAGAGGTTTGAAAATAAGTGCGAAATAGGTGAAATAGGAGGTTTTAGGTGAAAACCTTTTCCGGTCTCTGATTATTATTTAGACAGTGATTTAGACATCAACACAATTATTTCTGTTTATTGATTGTAGAGGAATAATTTTGCACAGGTGTGTGTTTCTATATGTATATACTTTAGCTGATTTAGACCAATTTTACATCTACAAATCGATTTTTAGATCGGTTTAGGCCACTCCACTACTAGTACTTGTTATCTCCTGATAAATGTTGCAATGTACTTAAATTTGATTTAAAAAAAGGACTGGATTTTTTAAAATATGCCTTATTGGGGAAAGGAGACGTTAATAAATTTGATCTAGTGATGAAAATTGCAGCTGTAACCATTCCTTCATTACAGTTGTAGTCTAACATACACTATCCAATGTTCATTGGTGGGTTAATGTTCACCTTCGTTTGAATTATTATACACATTTTCTCTAATTTTTAGGTTCTGAGCAATACATCCTCAGGTAATTCATTTAATGTTGTAAAACAGTATTAGATTCATTTTGAGGCATCATGAAGTGAATTAAAATAATTATATTAGGAAACATGAATCTGGCAAACAGGTGTCTTCAGGCCTTAAAAGCTGAGATGAAATGTACATGGGAATGTTGCTACGTGAAAATAAATTAGTAATATTCCTAGTTCACTTCTTCATTTTTAAATGGCATTAATTCGGTGAATGAAACATCTTCGAATGCATTCATGTTATGCATCGAATATTGAGGAAGTCTTTAAATCGAAATTGATGTAATCAAAGATAAGTCAGATTTTGGAAATGTACCATACTTTCGGCATTTACTTAAAAGTAAATCGCATCGTCATCCTGAAAATTCAGTGACGTAATTTGCATTTTGAGCGCGCTTTTGTTTTCAATGAGTAAGTGACCAAAATACAACCGATTAGTTGTAATGCTTACCAATTAAATTCGTTTGTTTTGCGTGAGCGATGATGCGAACAAAGCTAACTATACATCTGTTAGTTCCTGAGACAAGATATGTTTCGTTTCCTATTTCAAATCAGTTGAAGCAGTTTCTATTGAGCCGTAATCTTCATCTGTAATTCAAAAAATGATGTATGATTACTTATGCCAAAGTGGTTCATTGATAATTTCAATGAAGAAGAAACCATGCATTCGCAACTGAAATGTCACATATGTATTAGTGAAAGCAATTTTATAATCTTATATCGTATTAATTTTGCTTACATATATACATGTACATAGTTCACATATTGTACAAATCTCTGTACACTTATTTTGAGCTCCTTAGTATTGAAATATTTGTACAGGAAAGTTTTCAATTTTAGTTTTTACATTGTTCTTACTTTAGGCTTCGTTGGCGATTTATGTGAAACTAACATCGATGACTGTATTGACAATCCCTGCGAAAATAACGCCACGTGTTTTGATCAAATTGCCTCCTATTATTGTTACTGCACTCCTGGTAAATATACATGTTATGTAATAATATATCATTGCTCTACTTATGTGTTTCGTTTCGTATATTGAAGTCTGCAATTTGCAGTTATGTTCTTTGAATATTGTATCTATTTTACTCAACTTGCAAAACATTTGAGATGCTTTGCGGTTAGTTTGGAATGTTTTGGTTGATAACAACATTAGACTGCCATAGACCTAAATTATGAACAAGACGAATCGTTTCCAAACTTTCTATGGAATTCACTATCACAATAAATTCTGAATATCAAATTGATTAATAAAATTTTTGTATTTTTATCTAATTTTCAATCGAACATTATTAACAATCTCAATGTCTTTCAAAGCGGCTTCAGGAACTTATATTCTTTGGAATTGATAGACACAAGTCATCAATGAAAGTTCTTGCAATATGAATGGGAGCAGTTGACATGTTTGATACGTAAATTCCTCTAAAGTCTTACTTCCTACTTTACCTATGACTGAATTTGTTATTATGACGTCCTTAGAAACCATTTCGAAAATTGTAGTTTCAGCTTTTCATCCTTTCGACATATGCAAATAAAACTACTATCCTACTAATGATTAAAGGTTTTTTGGAATATATTCAATTTAAAAAATGGACTTTGTTTTCATTCCTTTAGATGCTGTAATACTTTATGTATATATATATTTTTTTTATATATATATACATATATATATATATGTATATATATATATATATATATATTATATATATACATATAATCCCCTTCAGTGCTGAGGTACATTTTGTACCAATTAAAAATGTGTAAATTTGTTTATTATAATGTTAAAATAGGGTTTGATTTTTAAAAAACAGTTTCTTTCTCTTCTTTGAAAAATTTGTTGTTGATTCCCTCAATTTCAAAGAGATGCTATTTTTTGCAAGCATACCACCAGCTAAATCATCCAATGTCTAAAACCATGCTGGCACTGAAGAGGATATATATATATATATTCTTTTTATCATCGAATTCCAAGTATAGTGTCATTTGGCTTACCTAAAATAATTTTGCAATACAACAGGTTTTTAATTTTTGGTAGTAAATTTATATTTTTTACACATATTCATAGTAGTATGTTATTTCTTTATATTGGAGCTAATGCTTAATAAATTAGTAATTAGTATTTTTATTAACAACATTTATTTCTTAAAACAATTGTGATGTTAAAATTAATGAAACTTGTTAGTTGAAATCTGTATTATAATTTTAGATTCACATAATAGATAGTAAAAATTGTATTTATTGTTTTTTCTTGAGTGTTCGTTCACTGAAAAGAATACACCTCTCTAATTGTGTTGAAAAATAATTTGAATTCCTCGTGGAAACGCTCATTTTTACACGATGCTCGCTTGTGAAGCGTTTTCTGTCAAACATTCTCAAGTACTATTAATAAACAATAGTCCCTTTATTATGCAGGGCATTGTTCATTGTTTAGATGGCCGGAGTGTTACTCATACATGCAATAAAACATCTATCTCAAGAAAGTTAACTCTGCGGAAATGCAATAAGACCATGCAACAATGTGAGACAAGCGGTTTAAGTAGCCTCATTTCATAATAATCGTACCAGAGTTTAATTCGCCTCCTACTCCTTGTAAGAGTGCTTCTAATATTAAATTTTGGCAGCTACTAGCACTCATTGGCAGCATGTTCTACGTATAATATTTACAATGCATTTTCACTAATAACGCTTTCGCTTCTAATTAATTCAATGAATTTCTATGGAATTTCTCTTATCCTGCTTTTAACAGGTAAGCATTTCAGGATTAATGATAATATGTATCACGTGATGAATGGTGGTGTGGATTGAGGCGTAGAAATTTGCATTTCAATTTTTTGGATTATTTATTGACAAGTTTTTGGTTAGTGCTACCGGTTCTGATGTAAATTTTGAATGATTGGCATTCGAATTTTCCGTCGTAGGATTCGAACGTTCGGACTACAAGAAAATATTGATCATACTGTAGTCTTGTCATCCATCAAAGTTTTCAGCTAGAAATATGCTATTAATTTATCAGTAAAAAATTTAATCATTTCTTTCAAAAAGATGTGTGAATTCCTCGTTTTTATAATGCATGAATTGGGATGGAATAGCATTTTGTTTGCATAATAGTTTCTCATCCTATCTTAGGAATCGATTGAAAACTAGGCAGTAAGCGACAATCCTTGATGACGTTTAAAGAACAGCGCTTTATGCTTTTATAAGACATAACTATTTTCTAAATCATTCGATCAGTCAATGTATAATATATGTTTCGCCATTGATAAATGAGATTTAGGATATGCTTGAGTCAGGAGTTACGTCTTGAGCTATCTTGTAAAAGCAGAAATTGATGCGGCTTCATACCTGTCCAGCCCCAAGTACTTTGAAAAGTTTTTGAAGGCATTTTCATCTAGTTGATTAAGGGTAAGAACAAGGTATAACTCAAGTATATAAGATTTTCAATTTGAGGAAGACAATGCTCCTCCGAAATTAGATTAATGTTTTATCATCACTAATGCATTGATTTATAACCCTACCCTGGCCAGGGGTGCTCCAAAGGAATCCTTCTAATAAAATCAATTCTATTCATCACCAAGCAGCGAAATTTGGCTAAATACTAATAAACAAAAATTCGATATTCTGCTTCTTTGAAGTCATTAGAGGCGCTAACGTGAGGAAATTGAGCCAACCACCAAGAACTTTGGAGAATATACATGTATAATCCCATTACAGAGTGACGCTGGAAATTTAGCATTGTCTCAGCTAACATAGAGCTAAGTACAAAAATATTCATTGTATGCCCAATTAATATGTGATATATATATATATATATATATATTCTAGAAATTGCCCGTGCTATGCACGGGGATTTCAATGGGGTGTATTAGATATTTAATAAATGAATAAACTTTAAACAAATCATATGTTGTGCTTTCAATATTTTAGGAAAGAAATAAGTAATAAATGTGAGCATCATATATTGGTAAAGTGATTTTAGCATGTGGCACTCCTTAATTAACCATTTAATATTGTAAGCACATTTAAAGCATGGTAATACCTAATGCAAAAGAGTGTATATTATCACAACAAAATCGAGTCCATTCTTGTAGCCGTATATATACATATATACAAAGATTTACAGAACAACTTATAAATCGTAAGATGACATTGGTTTTATGAAATAAAATGAGTATACTCAAAAAATAATGATAAAATGAATGCCACTTTTAATGATTCGTTTTCCTAATATATTTTTAGGAAAATTAAAAAGTGCGAGCCAAATCATTCAAATTAAGGATATAGGATCATTTCTCAAAGGCTATTAAGGAAGTACCACCCTCCCCACGGTCGAATTAGGATTAAACCTACCTAATTCTATCTAATTCTTTGCTTGGTTACTTACCCTACCGCAAAAAAACCAATAATCACTATAACTCGTTGTGATAAATTCTTTTGCGTTGGAAAATAGCATTAATTAGACGTAAAAGATTTTCGTTTATGTTTACTCCAATTTTGTGTGTTGAAAATTTGTCAATTGACGCGTGTGATACTTGTCTTAGCTGTTGAATTCAAAGTTGAACCTTGTCATGCTATCGTTTGACGCGTAGAATAGTTATTTGAATTGTTTAAAACTACATTTTAATGAATATTTGTCTTTGTGCGATGTCTGTTGTTTGTCCAATAAATGTATTTTGTGCTGGTATTCAGCTTTTTATAAACCCTTTTTAACGGTGCATTCAAAATTTGCATCGATATGATTAGCTTTAAGGTTCAAAGAGATTTCAACAAAATGTCATGTTTTGAAATTGATGGAATTTATTTACAACTTAGTGTAAAGTGCTGTCTGACAGTTACTACAAAAGATTGCGACGCAATTGTATATTGAAATTTCAGTTATGCTTACCGGATGCTTCATGAACAGAAATGCGGTCAGCATATATTTAGACTATACAGTTTTGGCTATAAACATTCAAGCATGCCATTTGACATTTGTTTCAAGCATAAAAAGTTTCAGTTTTGACACCAAGATAAATCTTTTGTTGAGAAGTTAAATTTCCTGTTAGATTTTCGTCAAACATTTAGTTTCCAAAACTATATCAATAAATATACATATTACGTTTTGTATATTCATTAACGTTTGAAAAACTTTGGTAACTCTCATCATATTGACGAAATTTTACAAGTTTTGAATAAAAATATTTCTGTTCTATATCCATACAAAAATTTTCGAAATGTTTATTGCCCATACCCCTTCCCTTTATAAGGAACATCCTAAAAAATCGGCGCTTTTAATAACACCACTCTCTTCCCAGACTCCTGATCTTTCAGGTTAAACTTTTTAAATTTTGTATTCCGTCTTGAAATGATCAACGATTAATGACAAATTTTTGGTTATTTTAGTTCTAATATTCTCCAAAATGCAAGAACATAAAATTCTTAGGTTATCATTATTACACATAGGCTAATTAAACACTAAAACAAGCAGTGGACACTGGCTTTCAAATTATTTTTATTCAAAAATGCTTTTTGCGGTAGAACGTACATACTACGAATTCTTGTTAAGCAAGTAATATATATATATATATATATATATATATATAA
>CABFPE010000131.1:213174-225677 GCA_900660155.1 Hofstenia miamia | reverse complement strand
TATATATATATAAAATAGATTTCGATCATTATTGCGCATATTTACGTATGTAGCGTGTATATTATGAGGTTTTATTCTTTGGTTTTTAAGATACACTGTCCAACATTTTGTTCACCAGATATTGGTCATATAAATCTGATAGTTTTAAATATTCCAAAAAAAACATTTTTATCCAAACATTTCTGCTGTCAGCATTTTTTGCAAAAAAATTGTAAAAATGCTAAGAAATGTCATATGTCAAAATGGTTACTATTTTTGAGCAAATTTTAATCTTTTCCTTTTCAAAACACAAATTAGAAGGTCTAGCAATAACTTAGGCATATTAATTTGTAGTTATTAATGCTACTGTCAGCATTTTTTGTAGTCAATGAAGTTTTTGATATTTCTATATTAATATAAATGTCATTTGCCATTGAAAAAATGGTCATAATTCCTTGACAAAAAGTGCTTTCGTCCTAAAATTTTCACAGAATGTGTAAAACTAACTTTAATGTTGCGAAAAGTTCAACCAATCTTTCAAATTTGATTTAAAAAAGTTATTAATAAAAATTCACATGGTGGGGTAAATCCCCCACCCCCTCCCTGTGAAGAATAGAATAGTGTTAAGAAGAAATCATGTCCGGATAAAATGTGTTTTCTCGATAAAAAAATTCTTGCAATTAGGACTTTTACTGTATAGCTTTCTATTTTAGGTGTGAATTGCACTGATCTCCATGATTGGTGTGATCCCTGGCCATGTGGTGATTTTGGTTCAGACTGCACTTCGGAATTCACTGATTTCAAATGCAATTGTAAGGATGGATTTAGTGGTGACACCTGTGAGGTGAATATTGACGACTGTAAGGACAATCCTTGCAAAAATACAGCCACATGTACAGATCTTGTTAATGCATACAAGTGCAATTGCATAGATGGATATTCGGGTGTCAATTGCGAGGTAAACTTAGTATAATGTATTATTATATAATGTACTTACTTGTACGCCTATACTCTCAGTTTAAATTGAAATTGTTTAAAATCACATTTTAACTGGAACTTTCTTTTCAGTTAATTACAATCAATGCAAACTTTAGTTCCTTAAAAAATTTGCGCTCTCAAGATTTTTATGTATAGTTCTTCCTGTTATTTAATAAACACCTAAAAATATGACTATAATGAACAGAAACATCATATATTTAATGAAACAATAAAAATATTTTTGAGGATCAAATTAATAACATCCAAATGATGGGGTCGAAGATGTTGTAATTTTGAATGAAAATGGAAAAGCAGAACAATTAATTAGTTAAGGTTAAAAAAGGCTCGTTTTCGTCTCGTATTTCCAATGCAGTGCTCAAACTCGGCTAGCTTCGACTGGGTTGTTATCGTTTCGGCTCGTTGTAAGCTCGTCTCGTTGACAAGCCTAATCTGAGAAGGCAGTTTGTAAGCTTACCTGAGTAATTGTGTGACACTTTTTATTCTTTTAGGCATTCGCCAAGTTACAAAAGGGATGATATGCTTACGAGTTTTCTGTAAATAATTTTAGTACAATCAAAATTGAAAAAAGCACCTTACCCTTTTATTAACTCTATCGGGTCAATATAGAACATTTTGATAAAATTTAGTGTTAATGGCCAAGATTGGCAACCATATTGATCTTAGAATATCTAAGTTTATTTAATTCCCTGGCATTGGAAAAGAATTATATGTAAAGTACTTTTCGTCATCAATATTTTTCAGTAATATCTTGAGATTAAGTTTAAAAGTAAATGGCATATAGGGTAGAACATAACCAAACATTAGAAGCATTTCCCTTCTTCATTAAGGATCGTATTAAGGTATATCAAGTGAAGGGCGATCATAAAACCTAAAATAGCCTTCATATACCAAGAAGGTCGACATCAGTGGAATGTCAGAAAACTGTTAAATTTCATTTCCTAACTTAGATCAAGTTCAGAAACAATGTCTCTATGTCATGTTGACTTTGTTGATTATATTTAGGACTTTTTCAACTTAAAAATTTTTTAGAATTCTAAGAAATCTTCAATGCTTATTGTCATTTAATAAAAATTTTCGTAACTAATTGTTAATTATTCAAGTTTACCGGTAATGAGCTACTACACCATTGTGCATAATAGTTTGAACTAATTAATTAATTCCAATTTTAAGCCGACCATGTAGCCCATGTTTGTTTAAAATTCTTTGAATTGTGGATTAATGCACAGCATATCCATCTAACCAATATACTTTCAACTGCTTTGACGTCAAAGGCGGTCAAACTCTGGAAAGACGGGCTAAATTTGTTTGGGACCCGTTGGTTTAGAGGACGCCCTGGTTTGCCAATGGCACAATTTGACCGGTTCTTTTATAATGTGAAATAATTGAAGATACTGTTTGCTCTGATAATTGAAGAAATTCGCAAATTTTTTGTGGAATTTTTTCCAGGAATTTTGAATGTATAATTTTTCGTATTACGAAGGAAATAGTTTTACCACGCATTTTGCGGGTGAATAATGATATAAGTGCTCAGCAGTTGTCAGAAATGTTAAGCTTTGACCTAAATGCTAAATTGGTACATTCTGAAATAAGCCCTCACACTTTCAAAGACCCAGTAACAACGAAGAGAACAACGTTCTTGTGAAAAACATTAGTTCGAACTCTTATGCACAAGACTGTATCTGGAAAAATTACAACCAAGTTGAAATACATACACACACCGTTTGTCAACTGAATTCATGTTTCAATAAATGTTTTTTCTGAAATGTTCAAAATTATTCTAACTGATAATTCACAATATTAGCACTTTAGGTTAATAGAGCAACATGTTTCAACATTTTCAAAAGTTGTTTTTACATTAATTATTTGTTTGTTTAAATGTAACTTTTCAATATTATTGTATGCATATACAAGTGATTTGCTAAAAATTACTTAACTGAAATGGAGGGCGCCTGGGGAAGCATGCCCATGTAGCTTCAATAATCACACATTGATTATAATCAGCTTAATTTAAGAAATATTTGGTTTTGGCAGTTATTCATTTTCTTCCTGGCCTCATTTTCCTGAATGTGGTTTTTCTATTAAATATTGTATTTCAAATGTTTGCTTTTTAAAATATGCTTTTGAAAGAATATTCAACTAGTTTAAGTTTCGCATTCTTAGATAAAGCTAACAAAGTGTGATTCTCAGCCTTGTTCTAACTCTGGCGTCTGCAAGGCTTCTTACGATTCAACAACATCGGTGGAAACATTTACCTGCACCTGCCAGCCTGGTTGGACTGGTTCTACGTGTGATCAATCGACAGGATTTGAAATCCTCTCATCGACTCCGCAACTCAAGTTCTCTAAGGATAATGTTACATCAATCTCCATTTCGTGGTTCACGACATTAACTTCATTTACAATCCTCTCAGCTGATGACCTAAAAATTGACTTCAAAACTGGTAAATTTCATGTTGTTTTCAAAGATGGATTGCATTATTTCTTTTGTGCAGTGAATTGTAACATAAGGCAAATGTTAACATCATCACCAATTTTTTCGTATTTCTAGCCAATCCATTAAGCTCATGTTAGAGTTGCAGACACTTAATTTGTTTTACTGAAAGTACAATTATACATAAAAACACTGATATTATTTTGCATTATCATTATAACATAATTCATATGAGGCGCCTAGAGGCAAAAGGGCCAATCCACCATTCGGTAGTTTTGAGAAAAATAGCTTTAAAGTTTTACCATTTCTATTTTATAACAGAAACATGAATATTTGGTTTATTTTCAACCTTATTTTACCTATATATAAAGCCGAATATTGTGACAAAATTTTTCTACTATCTAGGGGAAGGTTTAAAATTTCGTATCCCACATCTAACTCAATATCGTCAATTTGGCGGATTGGCCCCTTTGCCTCTGGGCGCCTCATATAGTGTGTGATGGTAAAATTTACGACTTTGATCTTGTCTTTGTACTTAAGATACTCGTTTTAGTCACATAATTCTAATCAATTAAGATTTCGAATCTATTAGAAAATAATTCTACAAAATCTTTTGCCGTGAACAGAATTTCAATTTTGAGTGATGTTAAATTTTCCGTTCGTAAATTTAGTAGTAAAATCCACGAAAATTTACGCATTTGTTATTTGAATTTACGTGCCTATATTTTATAAATTTTTAAAGTGTATTTTAAATTTGCGATTCTGTCGATTTTTCTATAAGGATTTATATATATATTTAGGTTTTACATGATTCTCATTAAGACTTTTGTTTTCAAATTTTTGACAGGATTCTTGAACATAGGAAATACAACGTTCGACGCAACAACTTTTAGCTAGAATTTTATAAGAAGATGTAAAACTCAAGTACAGCTTCAATATGAATTTGAGAAGGAAAAAGTAATCGAAGTGTTGATAAGCAACAATTTTTATTCTTCGTTATTTTACACAGATTGTAAAGAAATTATTTAATGAATTATGTGCACTATAAATGTATTTATGAAATATTTACAAATATAATGCTAAGGTATAAACTTTGCGAAAAAGAAGTCGAAATCGCAAGTTCTGTAGTTTATGTTGGAATTATGACAAATAAAATACTTTATTTATGACATAAATTTAGCTAAACTGATTGATAAAGGAAAGTATCTTTTTTGTTAACAAGAGACTAAAAGTGGAACAAAAACAAAAGAATTTTATTAGAAATTTTGCCAAACGTTTTGAAATATGTATCTAAAATTTAATGTTTGTAAATTTGGCAACGTACGAATATTTCGAGTAAATAAAATCTGCATGTACTTTGAGCTATTAGGATTAACAAATGTTTAGAATTGTCAAATATTTTAATTATGAAAACGAAATTGCAAAATGGCCGTTAACGGTATTAATTGCGCACCTAGTTTATTTGTTAAGCAACATAAATCTAATAGTCTCGAATAATATTTATGTAACTCAGGGATTTAACCAAGGAATGCTAGGGGTCTCTACTGTCCTCGTTAGACCACCCACATGCTGATTAGGACGAGTTTCCAAACCTAAATGGAAATGGTGGTGTGTTGACCCATGAGGCAGAGTGGGCATGAGGGGCAAAGTTTTTTAGAGATTGTAAGAAATTTTCTTACATCAAGGTTTCTTACTTGATAAAATTTGGATTTAGTTGGAAACTTAGTCGCATTTTGAAAAATTAATTATATTCTTAGCTCTTTAGAAGAAGTTCAATTACCTTTGCATAAATACATTACATAAAATATTGGCTTTATAAAAAGCACTATAAAGTTAAAGTTGAATTTCATTCTTCTATCGTGTCTTTACTGTGTATTAGGATCATATTTGTTATTTGTAGGGCGAACAAAAGCAAAAAAGTCAAATTTGAAATAAAGGTAAATTTTGTTTAAGTAGTTAATTGTTCTAATGCATATGCATACATATTTTAAAAATTTAAGGACAAAATAAAGTGAAAATCTTACAATATTTGAAATTAGATTAAAAAAATTTGAAATTTCCTGAGGTCAAATTTTTAGGTCAATTTTTTTGGAAGGGAAACAATTTATGATTTTCATAAAAAATTTTAAAACCATGTAATAGAAAACTTAACAACATTTTTAATTGCAGAGTATATGAGAAAATTTATGTGTTTTGTACTTAAATTGTAAACAAAAGTTTAAAGGGGAATAATCCTCTACTTATAAGTCTATAACGTCATTTCCAATTCATTTAGCTTTTAAAAATATAAATTTCTTGGTTACAAAAGCATGGGAAAATATCACTGCACAATTTTTAACAACAAAAATAGAGATAAGCTAGAGCAAACTTTTAATTACTATTTTAATATTTTGCCAATATTTATAAAAATCACAATACTAAGGGTGTCATTGTTAAAGGAGCAAAAACTGCTCTCAATGAGGCAATAATGTTAGTGTAAGCCGCAAATGCAAATTACTATCAATTGAATTGAACTTGGAAAATGCTTTGAGGTTGAAAAAACCTAAATTTCGGATTCTTTGCCGACAATTGAAAACTATAGATTACATGACTTAATGAATAATCGGTTCATTAAATCTTACAGAATATGGAATGCTGAAGATAACAATTGTTCTCCTGTTTCCATGGAAAGGTTCTTCTCAATGTTAAAAAGCATGCCAAACACAATAAAATAATGGGCAGTTCTGTATTGGTGCTTCTTACTACCCAGTTGATTATGTTTAGTGTAGAATACATGACTTTTACAAAACCTTAATCTTTAGGCCCATTTTTTAGGTAAAAAATTACGTTTTTAAGTAAAAAGTATCAAAAATTTTTGGGTCAAAATTTCAATTTTTTAGGTACAAAAATCGGCCTAGTTATTAGTCATAGTAGATGACTCTGTATCTTCTAAACAATGATGGTATGGTGTAATAGGGCATCTCAAATAGTTTTTCGAGCAGAATTTTTGAGTGAGGAAAATTGGTTGCAGTAGAACATAAATCGTGGGACAATAGGGAGCGAGACGACAATGCGCGAAAATGAGAAATGGCACACTGTGTGCCGGGCTTCACAGAGCAGTTCTCAAAGCGAGGATTTTTAATGTCGTTTTTTATTTCCTAATCTTTTAATGTCGTGTGTAATAATGTTGTAATTTTTTATTTTAATCGCTTTTTACAGTCCTAATTTTTTAATGTCGTCGTTTTATATTGTAATTTTTTAATGTCGTAATTTATTAATGTCATTGATTTTTATTGTCACAAATTGACACTTCTTGAACCCTAACCCAAACTATATTTTTCTTATCATTTTATTTACCTAATTCCTAAACGCAAGTCACAAATGGACGTTTTATACCTATGCACTTAATCCTAAACCCCACCCCTGCCATTAAATCTAATAAGTTAAATATATTTAATTTAATGCATTGAAAAATCACGACATTAAAAAGCGACGACACTAATGAACAGTCAAAGTTCGTAAGGGGGGGGGCAATAAAAATACGGAATTAAAATATTACCCCGTTCGCAAAATGTGCCCCACTTCCATTCCTGTTTCCAACATCATTTTAGCAATAAGTCTTTCATCAATGCATTTGCCCAACATACGAAACCATAACAAAAATTTTGATAATGATAAATATGTGTTCAAGGCTGGGATGTTTGAAGTGTAGGGTGTTTTAAGCACTGTTTAAAACAGTGTTTTAAGGATATGCTTATTTTGCAATGTTCTTTAAAATGATTTTTTGCAATTCATATAGAATTTTATCGAACGTTTGGAAAATAATTTTTGTCTATTGCTAATTTTGTAATCGAATTTCTACCGAATTGTACCAATACTTGTTTTTTGTTTACGTGTATGAATGTTGGTAAGTTTATCATAATTTTATTTTTGCTACTATGTTTTTTCACCAACATTTTAGAATTTTAGTACCTTGACCTTGAAGTGATTCTGTATAAGAACAAAAAACATTTTTTTAAATGTTTAAAACGTTTTAAATGTTTAAAGCGTTTTTTTGCAAAAAAAAATGCGCCATTTGCCAACCCTGTATCTGATATTTGTCAGTTATTAACAAAAATTAGCGGAAAAAGTTATGTAAAAACATCTGAAATATCATGTAACAAAATATTTAAGCAAAGAAAATAATGTTCAGTTTCAAATAAGGTAAATTCGAAGTTTAGAAATAATATTGGCACAAAAATATGTAGCCCTACTGAAACTAAGCAAGAAAATCTTTGTCTTTTATCTTCCTACATCTTGTGTATAACTTCCTAGCAGTGGCATGGGATCGCCACAAAACCTCTGATAGAATTGTTGCATCAATGGGTACAGCATTTTGGCGTTTTCACCGATAGGTAAGTCAAAGATGATTAATAGGTCAAAGGACGGATTTTCAGTGATGGCTAACAGCGTTGTTCACTATCCGCCACTTTTTTATGACTTAAATCATAAAACATTACTACCTTCCCCAAATGCTGGAAGAGTATTTCTGTTGAAGAATCATATTGGATACGTTGGACCAAGATATAGAATAAGCAGTTCCGTTTATGATTTTTGTGCAGAAACTAAAATGGAGCCGTCGTAATGACACCACAGTCAATAGTTAATGCATTAATAGTGTTATGAGATTAAAGCAATAAAATTCTAACAAAGCAACTATTTAAAATTTTGGACCAATTTGCAATGCAAGGAGGCGCCAATTGTTGAATTAAAGCCATTACTGTAAATGTTGTACATTTTATTGATTCTCAAATATATTTTGGGATATAACTTGTGCTGTTGCGCGGAATTTTGCATATTCAAGATGGCTTTTGTTTCAGTTCTTGGAATCGTTCTAAACATTACATATTTATTAAACCGATGTTATGCTGGTGAACGTAAGTTTGGTTTACAATAAGAGAATTCCTTTTTTGAAAAAGAGAACTTTCATTTTTTGAAAATGTTGAGATGATCAAGATATGTTCTTAGAATTGAAGAGCAATTGTAGTTTATTTAGCATAAATTGTTCTGATTTGTCTGATATGTTTTTGTTTGTCTCTTCTTTAAGTTTCCGACTTACCTAGTTAGTATCTGCAACATTGACAATGTACAAATATTTTAATAAAAAAATCATAATTGGTTAGGATTCTCGTAGCTATTAAACCAGGACGAAAATACATTTTCAAACGACTTTACGTCGTTTGATATTATATATGTACAATATTTAATGATGTTCTTGAATTTAAACTATTGATACTATCCTTAAGCCATATAGCATTGCGTGATCTTAAGTCATGAAGTTTGAACAATGTTCATGAATATTTCGTGTTTTACTTAAGAATTTTCTCGAAATATTAAAATGTTTTTATAATTTCTTTTGAAAATTTCGAAATAAAAAGATAAAGAACTTAGAACTTTTATTGTATGAAAAAATGCATTATTTTAAGAATTGAAAGTTTTGCCATCGGAAATTTTGCAACGAAGGCATATTGCTATATTGGGATTTGTGAGAAAATCAATACTTTCTCAAGACACTAGTATTTTAGATTCTAATGGAGATGAATACGTGAGCATAAACGACATTAATTCGAAATCAATACAGTGTAGTAAGTGGCGGACGTTATTGATTGAAGGAACCACTGCGACGTATTTCTGTGGCACTGTGAATGAATATTCTTTTACTATTGAATCGTATTCCTCAACATCATTTATGATAGGAGGATTCGCATCCAGTCTTCCGTTCATTGGTTGTGTTCGTGACATTGAAGTGAATGGAGAAGTACTGACATTTAGTCAGTCATTAGTCGACTATTCAAATTCGTGTATGAATCGTGTGGCATCACCGTGCAGTACGGGAGATGGTTCGTCAAAATGCAATGGTAATGGAGAATGCATTGATTTGTGGGAAGAGTTTAAATGTGTTTGCTACACACACTACAGTGGCATTCTCTGTAATGAATGTAAGTGCATCATATGTTTACTAACTTAAAGTAAAATTTCTTAACCCTAATTTTTTTCAAAATGAAAGATTGTCAACCGTCTAGGTGATTTGAATTGAAGCTAAGGCCACGGTTAGACTAGTGATTTGTTCAAATGTGATCTGTCACATTTTGATTGAATCGCACCCAAGATAATTAGCGATGTGACGATCACGAAGAAATCGTGCGGTTTCGATTTCCTTGTGATCGTCACGTCGCTAATTATCTCTGGTGGTTAGACGTGCAATTCTTTCAAATGTGATAGATCATTTTTGAACCAATCACGAGTCATGGACTTCTAAATGTATTATTTAGTCGTCCATGCACTAGTCTAACCGGGGCCTAACTATTAGTATATAAATATAAATTTGTGATAGATTTCTATTACAGTAAAACATTTAGTTATTAAAAATTCCAGGCTATACACGGCTGATGGGTGAAGATTTTCTAAATTAAAATTTTCTGATGTCAGATGGGATACACTAAACATTTAGCCAAAATTTAAGAACTTTAGTTTAAATTTTTTTATTGTGTTCCTTTACCACTTTTTTAAGGTATATAAAAATTGGGCCTTTTTTAGCTATCCTAATTTGACTACATTGCCTTGGGAATATTTAATGTACTCCATGTTACATTAAAAATTTAACACTAGAAGCCTGAAAATTCTATACCTTTAAATTTTTGTAGTACTCAGAATTGACTAACTTATTAACAATGTATCAAAACAAAAACTAATGAAATAAAACTATCATAAAACAAAATAGGCTTTTTTCTACTTAATTTCTAATTACATATGGCATTACAAATGCACTTAAAGTACACAAAGTGGTAAATTTGGCTACTCAGGGATTTTAGTGTTAAATACTAAGTTACATTAGGTTTTAATAATTTTTTGGTTAACTTGGTTCGTTAAAAAGTGCTTTTCGGATTACATTACAATAACTTTATGACGTAATATCATACTTTTAACATGTGCCAATTACTTTAACGAGTGTGATTTTTGTCTGGTAAATACATGTATCGGCAGACATCTCATGTGTATTCTAATTGGTTAAGTTCTGTCATAAATTTTTAATAGTGCTGACTCACGTTGGTGGAACGAACGTGTGTTGTCTTTTGTTGTTTGATGTTTCCTGCTGTTAATCATACGCTTGTCTTGATTGTTTGGCAAGTGTGCCATTAAAATTATGTTCTTGCAAATTATTACATCATGGACTTGTGTTTCTTTAGCTTCCCCATTTGCCACGTTTTCTCACAAGAGCGTCTCTTCACTGGATAGTTATCGTGAGTTTGCATTAAATGATCGAACAATAATTAATACAAATCCGAAGAGATTTGCTTTCTCGATTCGAACTAGAAGTGAAGATGGCTGGGTGTTTTCGATAGACGGCGGTAAATATTGCATACTTACACTTTACCAAGGAATTCTCTATCTTTATTTTGACATACACTCGCATTCTCATGTGGACCTGATGGTAGCTGATGGGGAATTTCATTCAATTACTGTCAATTTTGTGGAATACTCTGTTAGTAACTTTTCTGCTTATTTTACAGTTGATGGCCAAAAATCGTCCGATGTTTCTGCTAAGGCGTAAGTTTTCCCAACTTGTTGAGCCTAATGGTTGTTAGAACCTTAAATTTAAAATATCAAGTCTTGATTATATTAAATAGTGGAGAAGGGAAAATCTTAAACATTTAACACTTATGTATCCTGGATTACCCAGTGTATCCATGAGGATTCAATAATTTTTCTCCACATTCCCAAAATTTGGAAGTCCTTGGATATGGACGAATCTATGTGTGAATGTATTCCCTAGTTATGTTGAGCATTTGTGCTAAAAAATTAATTATTAACGCAACTTGTAGAAAATGTCTAGCTTACCTAGTTTTAGTTTTTAGTATTTTTTTCAGTCACTTTAAGCATTAAAACAAAATTTTCGACATTAATGCAGTCTTAATTTTCAACTACATATGAATATTTTAAATTTTTGATGGTTAACCCTTTCAAGAGAGTCTATAATGCAAATAAAACAGAAAATATTTAATTATTTTGCACTGAAAATTACTCATTGGTTTCAATGTAAAGCCTTTGCATACAAAATTGTTTTTTTTGAAACTCTCAAAAAATATGTTTTTCATGGCCTGTTTTTAAAAAATCGCTAAAACTTTGTAACCCTTGACACTATCTGTATAATTTTTTTGTCAAAAGTTGCAGAACAAAGTAAAGAAAAAATCATGGAAGAATAGTTTATTTAAAAAACGGTCTAAAAATATGAAATGGGGTCCGATCGGCCCCCAGATAAGATAGGTTTTATTGCTTTTGTCATGGGATCCAAAACAAGATGATATTTTGAGTGAATTTAAATCAATTCATTGCATGTTGAAGCCGTTTATGAAAAAATCTGTAAAACTACTTTATTTAAAATCAATTGTATTATGCTTCTGTTATTCATTCAACAAATTTTATATTTTAATTCAAGTGGAAAGTTTATAAATTTCATAATTATATTTAAGCATTTATCAATATAAAATATAATAATTTCGCTTATCTCAGATATTCCCTTATTTCTTTCTGCAAGGAAGTGTTTCCTCTAATTGAGGCTGGTGAATAATGCATGAATTGACGTGATATATGCTTGTCTTTTTGTTTACCATTATCTCCGAATTAGTTTTTGTCCATACATTTACACATTTTTAATAAATGAAGTTAAATTTATAGGTATTATTCTATAACTATTTTTGTAAAATTCTATTTTCTTAATTATTTAGAGTTAGAACTTTGCTGTTCATAGAAACTATTGCATTACTGAAAATGATGTTCCAGGCTAACAAAAATTTCTTACAGATATCCAAATCACGGCCAGTTTAGTCGTGGCAAAAGAGGCCTGCCCTGATCCCGAAACAAGTTTTAGAATTGTCAATTTTTTATTGGTTACTGTGGTTTGCACATGTATTTTGATCAATTAAATGTAAAACATTTACAATATGATGCGCAATTGCAACACATATCAGTTGAGACCTCATAATTCGTTTTTCTTATATCTAAAATAATGTTTTAATAGTTCAATATTAAAAATTTTTTATTGCACTACGCCACTGCTAAGAGCAACAAGGTAATTC
>CABFPE010000131.1:105552-148752 GCA_900660155.1 Hofstenia miamia | reverse complement strand
GGACTCTTCAGACAGGTAAACGGATTGGCTTTTCTTGTTTTACCTCGATCACATGCTCTTCTCCAATCGCCTGTCCCACACTGATTGCACCGTAGTTAAATACCTCACTTTTACTACGCAGTACTGAGACAAGAGACATTTTCTCCTGATCGGTTAAATGTGAATGAGTTTCGTCAGTTACAGTAGGGATCTTCATGGTAGTCGACTCTTCTAGGTCGTGAATGGCGGTACAAATGGACAAACAGGAGGTTGCAACATTTTCAATTCGAACTGGCACACCAATTATTTGGAGATCACCCTCATTAAATCTCGCTGGATGCTTAGATCCATTCAGAATGGTGACATAAGTGATTCCTGCACTTACCTTACACAAATCAGGCGAAAAGGAGATGCCTTTAATATGTTTGCCGGTTTGACCTGCTATCATTACATCACAATTCGCCTCTGGGTTTGTATACACAGCTACTCGAGTCCAGTGTCTTGCTTCTAAATAGACGGGCTCTTTCAAGTGGAACACAACTTCCCTTTCAGGAAAGGTTGCTAGCTGTGTGGCATCCTGATCCTTTATGGATATCGTGTTGTTCTTGTAATCAATCACGCATGAGTTCTTTTCCAAAAAATCGTTCCCCAATATCAGATCATACGGAAGTGGGTGATTAGAGGTGTCAATGACGATTAGATCTACTTCAAATCGTTCGGTACGAATCTGTAGTGCCGCGTTTTTTAGCTTCCCTTTTAGAGAAATCGCATTTCCTGAGGCATCGATAAGTTTAATGTCGGCTGAAGGATTGAGGGAGTCACGGGTAAAACAGATATCCTTACAGCACTCGTCGCTAATGATGGATGCGGCGGCTCTGGTATCAATAGTGGCATTAATAATCCTTCCGTTCATTTCCACAGGAATTAAGTTCTTCCTTATCATATTAGTGATTACTAATACGTCCTGTGCACGTTTTGAGGGAGTCGGCTCCCGTCAATTTAAATGAGGCTCAGTTTCGGTTAAGTCTACCAATAAGGTGTCGGAAGAAGAGGCCACTGATGGCTCATCAACTACAAAACCCTCACCTTCAGCAACTATTTGAATTTTTGCTTTGCAATTTGATTTAAAATGACCCTTTTTGCCACACCGGAAACACCTGACTGAAGACATGTCGAACTCTTTCTTTAACATGGTCTTTTTTGGCTGTTCCCCTTTTCCGGTGGTACCAGAGAGCTCGTAAAGATCTTTATCAATTTGATTGGAATTATATATCATGTAAACTACGCTAATTGCCTTTCTTATAATCTCATGCAGATTTTCTTCTGGATCACATTTCATTTCCAGACGACTACAGATTGAAGGAGGGAATCCTCGACAGATATACGAGAAGAGATCGTGTCTGGAGTACTCGGGAGACAAACTACTCAAGCGGAAAAGTCTTTTGACTTGCGTGATGTAATTTCAAATGTCGTCTCCTCGCTTAAAAGACATATCGCAAAGCAGCGTTTTGTACTGATGTTTTATATGAGGAGCCTTGTAATGATCCTCAAAGAATCCTACTAATAATTGATAATCAGTCTTGATAGTTCGATCCAACATCATGTATTGATTATAGGCAAGCCCATTCAAATACAGGGGAATTGTGATACAGCGTCCTCTTGAGAGGTCTTGTATTGCTTCATGTGAAGCTCGAATAAGAAAAACCATTCTTCGAAAGATTGTGAGACGGCGTTGATTTGTCCTGTGAACTTAGGTAAAACTGAGTGCTTACTGTGCACTGGTATTTGTCCAGGAGTCTTGACGGGAAGAATCAAATGACAAAATCGAGGTCTCTGATCTGAGGTACTACCAGTAACTGGACTCAAAGCGTCAGACATATGTTCCTTTGAGCTAGTACGTGCAGAAACTGCAGAAACACAATGCGGCAGCTGCATGGAACTTGTCGGGGTGCACTCTCAATCTCTATTAGGAGTAACAACGGTAGCAATAGATGCTTGCATAAACGTGGGATTAGCTGACACAAACGGAGGTACACACGACGACACTGGAGGAGGAGGAACCATCCTTCTACTTCCATTATGCTGAGATGGTGTAGGAGCATTCACAAGAACAGGGGTATCAGCTCTACCTTGAAGCATATGGGCAAACTTCTCAGTTATCATATCAGCCAAGTCCCCTAAAGCGTCATTTAATGTCACATGCATGACGAATTCATCAACTGGGAGTTTCAGGAGGTTAGCTTCTTCCAACTTAGCCATTTGATTTTTTAACTCATGAATTTGTAATTCTAAGGCAACGGTTGATTCTAACATCCTCATCTCCATCTTCTGATATGCAACATGTTGAGTATTCAGTTCAGCTTGAAGTGACTCAACCTGGCGTTCACTGTCCATTCTCATAGTGACTTGCTGTGACAAAGCATCTTTCAAATGCTCGATTTCCATCTGTTGAGTATCAAACTGGGGCAAAGAGTTTATTACGTTGTCAGTGCAATGAGTGGGCCGAAACGGAATGGGAGGAGCATTTTGGGTATTTAAAACTCTGCGAAGTCGTTGCTGAATGTCGGGGCTGCTGGTACCTTCAAGTGCATATGCACTAGTTGAGGCCAGATGATCTTGACATTGAGACGACGTCTGAATGGGAGAAGTCAGAGGGCAGAAATTTAACAACGATCCAACAGTGCAAGGGGCAACGTCCTGGTTGCCAGCGCTTACACAGGGGACACTCGGAGGAGTCCCAAAAGTAGGAGAATAAGTAACTGTACGATTTGAATCCATTGATCTACAAGAAAAATAACAAGAAAGAATAACTATACTAACAGACACTTGGGAGCACTTCCCAACCACAGAAGAAACACACAGCTCATAACAATCATAGAATCCAAACCCAAATGTGAGATTACGGTGATACTTGGTAATAAATCCAACACATAAAGCACTGAGACAAAAACAGATTGGTAACAGGTAAAACACAGACATAAACTAAACCAAACACTAAGAAAGATCGCGGTTGCCCTCCCAACAGAGAGAAGAAGGATCTGAGTACATCAGTTGGTAGATTTACACGGAAACCCAATTGCCATCAGGCACCAAAACTAAATCAGAACCAACTCCAAACCACCAAAAGAAACAACCAAGAATATGTTGTTATCACGTCAGCGTCCTGTCACGGTCGCCATGTAGAATCGTGGGCTGTAATTGTACTAGTAACTAATTGACTCTGCAGAAGGTTTAACTTAGATAACGACAGCCCCGATTCTGGGAAAACAAGTAAAGAGAAAAGAAACTAATTTAAACAATTGTAATTCATCCAAGTATTTGATACGATACTTTAGGTATTTCCAAGATGATCAATTAACGTGGCTTCCAGCCGAAGCAGAGTCTTTAGAAGTAGAAACAGTTCAGTGCTCGATTAGTGCATGGTGCTACCCTATTTGTCTCACTTATTAATTTCTATCTCATTGCAAAAGTAAAAACCTCATTTTCATTGTTAGTTCTCAGCTCACTAAATAATAGTCTGTAATTACCAGACATTCGTGTTCGCCAACAGCATGGTATCATCACAGTGTAATCAAATATAAGTGCATGTACGTGTTGAATCAAATGAAAGGTTTATTATTTCCTTAGCTATACCCGCATCTGTAACCTAATGAGTCCACAATTTGGGCTGGGAAGATCTAATGATCGCCAGGAGCTACGTGTCGCCCTGTGCCTTAAGAAAGCACTCCCAAATTGTCACTGAGCTTAAGCAATTATTTTCATACTAGAATACTAGATAAAGTAACGGAGAGAAAAGTAACAGTAATTGAGGATAGATAAAATCTATTGACCATTTTCTACACGGTTACTCATTTTATACATGGTTAACAATAAATAACTACCTGCCTTAGTTTACAATCAAAGTTAATCATTCATGTTATCAATTTCCCTTGCAATTCAAATTACATTTGAGCAACACGTATAGCACCTTCGAGGGGACATGAGTTCCTTCATAAACCTGAGTTCGAAATATATAACTCTGACGTCATGATGACGTTGATACAAAAAGAAAATAAAAATGAACTAAATAATAAGCACGAATTTCCCCGAGTGACTCTACAGTAACATCTCATAATCACCCTTAAAAAATTGGGTATTATATATAAATTGACAATGTATTGTAAAAACGTGTATTCAGTAATAGATAAAAATCAGATATTCATGCATTATTTAAAATAACTCTTTAAACAAAATTACATTTAACAAATAAACAAGTGTTAACATTCTGTAAGAGTATGGAATTAGAAATAATGTCTGTTCAAAAAGTAAAAACATTTTAACATGATGAAAATGAAAAATGAAAATCAGACTCATGTTTTTTTTCACACTTGATTCTTAAAAAATGTTTGGTGAATCATACCAATTAAAAATAAATGTGTTTGCCATGCTTTCAAATTAAAAAACATTGACAAGAGTACTGGAATATTTAGTCTTAAAAACTCTATAGTGTTTTTAAAACATAAAAGATGGCAAACATTTTCAAAAAGGCATGCTAATTGATCTACTCACATGGCATTGGTTTTTGTAGAAACATGGTTAGCAACCAGGCTGTTGCTTGTAGCTGAAGTACTGGGTTGATCATTTCCACAACAGATTTGAGAATTTTGGTGTTCACATTCTATAATCATTTTGTTGACTTGATTCTTAAAAGTTTGCAACCATTCATTGAAAATTTCAGGGGTGATTTTGCTTCTTCTGTGATATTATTGAAACTAAGAATATTTGTTTAACACATATAATAAATATTTCATTAAAAAAGTGAATGTTATATCAAGTTGCATTGTAAAAACTTTTGTTTTTAATAAAATAAATGTGTATAATAAACATTTTTAACTGGTAAAAATTAAAAAACATATGTTTAATACAGAAAACATTACATAATAAATATTTTTAGATTTTAAAACCTAGAACAAAATTAAATAAAGAAACCTACACTGTTTTATCAAAAGATATGTTGAGTGGATCCTTATATAAACTCTGATCAATGATGTCTTCAAACTGTTGGTTCCACCCCTGCAAAAAAATTGGTGACATTATTGAAAGACATATTTTAAAAAAGTAAAGCATGAAATGGAAACAAACAAACTGATTAAGCAAAAGTTGGAATGAAAGTGAGCAAATATTTTAAAAAAATTTAATGTGATAGATATCAAGTTTTGATTAGATGAGAAAACAGTTCAAATAGCCAATTAGTAGTAAGTAAAATCAATTTGGGAAAACTTTTGCAATAAAATTCAATAAGTAACACCTGAGTAATTTTCAATTTGTGGTACTTACAAATCTCAAGTGGGCTGCTAATTGGTTTCAAGGGAAAATTAATGAAAAAAGCTTTTAACTATTTTTTACTGATGGACAGGTCCTCTGAGAAATATTTTTTTAAAACTCAATTAAATTGATTTTGGGGTAATTGACAGGTTCTCTTTGCAGAATTCTGGAAGTCAGATCACACTAATTTTTGAATTTAAAATGACAGAAATTTGTCTCTTTTTGTAAACAAACATATTTAAAATTTTTTTTGATTATATAATAAAATGGGTATTATTAAATTATTACCATATATAGACATTTTTTAAAAGAGTGAAATTGGCCTATCATAAATCTCAGGGGTCTAAAAATTTTATAGATAATTTAAACAAATATTCACAATTTTTGGGAAAGATGCTAACCTTTTCAGTTTTTAAATTGAGTTTTGGCAATGCACTACAAAAATTCACAGTATTAAAGGACCAGATGTGCATATTAAAAAATTTTTGGTAAACTGATAAATTATGAAGATATTCTGCTTACAAACAATAAAATGTTGCATGTTCAATTTCACCCTTCAGAGGCTCAGTGTACTTGTGACATGCGTTGTGGGAAATTGAAGATAATCATGCAGATATATCGAGTTTTAAAAAAGTATGTGAAGAGGATCTCCCACAACCATTCCTGGCATGGGAAATATTAAAAATAAATGCAGATAAAATATACAAGGACAGATTTAAAATATACTTTACAATTTCTCAAATTTTTACATTACTAGAACAAGGTGATAGAAATAAAGACAAATGTGTAAGAGTTTCTCTCAACCATGGACATTATTTAGAATTGTGTATAGTTGATAACCTTTAAATAAATAAAATGTAGCTAGTTGTGTATTTATCTTTTTCATATCCCATACATGCATGTATGTATACATCTAATTAAATAACAGAGTATTAGAAATACTAACATATAGATATAATTATTTTAATTTACACTTGTGAACACTCTAATTTTTTCAATTTAAGAACATTACCAAATTTGTATAACCATAAATACCTTTTGTTCTAAAACTTAACATGGGTTAGTCAAAATGGGTAAATTCATATAACCATATACATTGTCATATATTTTTTGTTTTTAAAAATATCCTAGTTAGCTAAGTATTGTATTTCATTAGCATCATCTAGCTTAATTTAAAATTATTTTTACCTGAAAAGTATTGGCTTCCAGCCTCCAGATCTTGCAAAGTTTATTGGATCTTGATTTCTATTGGATGGATGAATTTTTAGAGTATAAAACCCTACTGTCATTTTTGAAAAATTATTATATGCTTTTAAAACAAAAACAATGTGTGATGAAGAGGTGTACAGAAGGGGAAAGTTAATGAAGGTGTTGCAGGATGTCAGGGATAACCCTGACGAAAAAATAATTTTGTGTGGTGAGATGCAGATTGGTGAGTAGTGGATTGTGAAAGATGCCATCATAAAGCAAATGAAATATGATCAGGCCATCAAAATCAAAATTGATAGGAAGGAATATTGTTATCTACCTCAACAATACACATGCCAAATTGAGGATGAAGATGTCCCCCTATTGATCAGTGGGAAAGTTAGCAGAGTGTCTGGAGGACAATATATAAAACTATATTTTTGCTTTTGATTTACATTAATGTGAATATATAGCTTTCCATCTATGTTATATTAAGACATGTAGAATATTAAAATACTATTATTATTAACCCCACCATTATTTTAACCAGGTGGTTTATGTAATTAAAGCCAGACTATTACATGTATAGATTATTTTTCACTAAATTGTGTAAAATTAACTAAGTTTAATGAAGAAACTCTTTTATTACAAAATACAATGTGAAAAATGGTAAACATAAGACATGCCTCTCATTATTATTACAAGTTAGAAATATCAAAAAGTAGTGAATATACTTTTTTCACATTTTTTGCAACTTACAATAGTAAATTTCATGATTTTCACAAAATGCTAAAATTATCATTTGCTTAAATTTTGAAAACAAAATATACTTTTGCATTTATTACAAGTTACAATATCAAAAATGGTAAATTCATGTCAAACTCATTACAATATCAAATAGTGTTAATAGTCAAATTCATTGTTTTCACAAAAATATATATATCAAATGGTAAAATTATTTGTTTTTAATTATTAAACACAACAAAAAAATGGAGAAAATATATTTTATAGATGTAGTATTATTATTATACATACAATTTTAATCAAAAATAGAAGCTTAACCATAAAAATCAAGGTTTAATAGTCTACATCCGAAACACTGGTTTGTGAAATATTTTCCAAACAAACAATACATGATAATAGTTGAAACAATAAAAATTAATTTTTAAATTTATATTTATCATTATTATGAAAATGATTAAAATGCAAACATTAAAAACATTGACATCAAAATTATTATTTTTTGACAATGATGAGTAGAATGAATTGCTTGAGTGGTTTTTATTTTAATGCTAAAAAACTTTACCAAAATTATGTGATCATTCAATTACCTCATGTTTTATGTTGATTACAAAAATATTTATCATTCTCTCTGTGGTTTTCAATTTGGATAGTTGGTTGTTAGTCATGGCATCATACACAAAATCTAATGTTTTTTTCAAACTATGTGGGAACACATTCAATAGTGTTTATTACATCAAGGAATTGTTGATTTTAATTGATGGAAAACTCTATATTATTACAGAACGTCAATCAAAGGAGAATTTTGATTGTTTGCCAGGACATATACAGAAAACTTTCAATTGGTATCAGCATAACTTCCATCATATTGGGCTTACAGAAGGAAACCTAACAAATGAGCAAATTATTACTTTTATTGAATCTCTGAATTTTTCTGGTAGAAGATAAATTATGTTTTGGGCATGCAATATAATGAACTGTGAGTTTTTAAGTCAATTAATCTCTCAACCCATGGAAAATTTACTTGATCATGGCTATTGGTACCCACAGAACATGGGAAATTCTATAGACAGTTTTAACTATTTTATTTTTGTTTTACTATTTTAAATTTGTATGTTGAATGAACACTCCACAAGGTATATTTCCATATCTCCATTTGCTAATAATCAATGTAAATTTAAAAAGTTTATTGTAAAACCATTGTAACTAATAATCAATGAATTTTAGTAGCATTATTTTTATAAATCTGTACATGTAGAAAGAGGTGGAGAAAACAAAACTATATTTTTATTTTACTAAATTCTAATACAATATGATTTACATTATTGCCATCAGTCCTGATTTCCATGTCATTGCTGTGAAATAGTTTTTTATTTAGCAGAGCCTTGTAATTCTCACCCAATGCATTGACATAGCATTTAGGTATAAAATAGTAAAAACCATTGTTGAGTCTCATCTTTACTGTGATGCCATATCTCATGTTCAACTGAACAATGTCTTTGATTGTTGGCCAGAGTTTTTTCAGTAGTTCACTAGCTGGGCTCACATTTGAACAAATACAGGTTGATGGTTGGGAATTAACATTGTTTAAGTGTTGTAAAACATTATCATCCTTGCTCATGTTGGAGATGGGGAAGACAATCTCATTATTATTGACTATAGGACATCTTTGCTGTATTGAGTCTTGTGTTTTTCTTTTACAGGCACAGGTGGTGGGGGCATCATCTCCTGTGTTAGCAGGTTATAACCATATGATGGTGGTGGGGTTTTGCATAGATCATCAAACAGGCTACCCAATGAACTGGATGCTAGCATTTCAACAGACATTTGTCTAAGAATAAGAAGGTTGAGTTTGCATAGAAGAAAAATAATGATTTTATCCAATGAAATAAGGTGAATATATAGATTGACCAGCCAATTGAAATACATGGGAAATTATGAAAAATATTCATTGGTTGGAAAAAACATGAAACAATTAACATGTTAGCAAGGTATATTAACAAAAACAATAATGAATCTTTTTGAAGTAGCTGAAAAAACAAGTTAAACACTGTACACTGTAAACAATTGAGTTGTCAGGAATTTTTATGGATAAAATTAGACAGGAATGCATAATCACAAATGTGATGTAATGTATGCAAACATGTGTAAGCATGTATAACATGTGATATAGGCGGGTATATTAACAAAAAACATACAATGAAATTAGTCAGTATATCAAAACATACTGTGAATGTTAACTAATTTTTCCCCATAACATGTATATGAATCATTGTAAATTGGCCCCAACATGTACATGAATCATTGTAAACTAAATTGGTCTATAAAATGTTATGAAACATTAATTAAATTCATTAGTGGTACTGTCAAAAACCCCTTACCAGTACTGTCAAGTAGGTGAATCACTAATTAAAATCCATTAGTGATGCTTTCAAAAACACATTACTGGTACTCTGTCAAGTAGGTGACTCACTAATTAAGCCACTCCCTCAATATTGGTGAATCCCCAAAATGTTAAGAGAACTTCAAGGTGTCCCATTGTAATGAGGTCTCCCTTTCCCTTACTGCTCAAAAGACTGAACCAACATGTGCATGCAATTTTAAAAGACATTGGTACAATTCCTGCTCATATGTTTAAAAATAACCATGTTTATGAGGCTATAAATAGAAAGGAACTTATGGTTTGGAATTAATTGTAATCAATAAACACTTGCATCAGTTGTACACATTTTTAAAATCATCTGCTAGTTTTGGGGTGTTAATAAGTTGTATCACAAAGCTAAATTGAAATTCCCAAAAATAACTCTGGAAAATGTATGAAATTTCCTTGCTACAAATGATACCTACACTATACACAAGTCAGCTGTGAGAAAATTCCCATGTCAGCATGTTATTGCATTTGGCATTGATGAAATATGGACTATGGATTTGGCAGTAGTTGAAAGTCTAGCATCATATAATAGTGGGATAAAGTACCTACTTGTTTGTTATGATATTTTATCCAAAAAAATTTGTGTACAACCATTGTATAATAAAACTGCTAGTCATGTGTTGTCTGCTTTTAAAAAATTTGATAACTGGTGTTATGTGAAAACGATTTGGGTTGATAGAGGGTCAGAATTTATTGGGGTGTTTAATGATTTCTGCAATAGAAATAATGTAACACTGTATAGCACAAATTCAAACATGAAAGTGGTGTGTATGGAAAGAGTGATAAGGAGTTTGAAAGAAATTCTATTCAAGTATCTACACTTTAGTGGGGGTTATAAATATATAGATAAACTACAAAAACATTGTTGGCATGTTAAATTCCAGAGCAAATCATGCAATAGGCATGTCTCCAAATTCTGTAAAAAAACATGTACCATACTTGGTTGGAAAACTAATGACTGTTAGTAATAAGCACTACTGACCAGCATTGTTTTGCTTTGTGATCTGGTAAGAATTTTGAAATCCCCAGTACATATGAATTAAAGTCAAATAGTAATGATCACAGTGAAATAATTAAAGAAAAATTCTACCAGTGGGAATTGACTAGAGTAATTAGGAATTGTGTATGGACAAGAATAGAATAGTATAAATAACCTATACATGTAATTGTCAAATCATTCAGTATGGAGTGATATTATAGTGAACAAGCAAGTGTGTTAGAAACCCTACAGCAATAACTTGGTACAAATGCTTTGGAGTGATTACTACAATTGTGCAGTTTGCTATACCACTAGCATTGAAAGTGATTCCACCCTTAAAAAATGTATTAAGCAATATTGGTAATGAGTTTTTGGATGAATCAATTTTGGGTTTAAATGACATACTCTCTGGCAAAAATGTGAAAAAAGTTTTAAAATGTAGAATTGCATATATAGCAAGAAACACAGTCAGGAATCAATTTAATAAATGATATAGGAATCATGAACAAACTGGTAATGGCTTCTCTGAGCCAGGGAGGTTAACAAAAACAATTAAAACAAATTGCTGAATTAAACAATTTACAGTTTCCAGAGCAAAAAAAACAATGTAAACCTAGTCCATACATAGTGAAAAAGAAACTCATCATAAAGAAAACGGAAATTTTTAGAATTTGGTATAAATAGCTGTACACATTGACAATTGATATTAGTTTAATCCCTGTCAAGACAATGTTCACTCATTCTGTTTTGGATATTTTTGAATGCAATAAGGTGTTGGTAGTACACAGGAATATTTCCCAATTTCTGGTTTTAATAAACCACTTGTTGGATTTAATTTTGGGTCAGAGCAAAGTGAGTACATTGATTTGCAAAGCATACATCTTGGTTTATCAGTGAAAATTGTATGCAAAAGTGACAGTGGGAACCTAGTTTCAAATGACACAGGCAATACAAAACAAGATCAAGTTTGTTGGCAAATAACACCTTACACTCATTGTTTAGTTTATATCCAAATGGTGTTTTACTACATACAGGTGATGCAGTATGGCCTCATATGGTTATGATCACCAATGAACTATCAAAAAGTGCAGCCAACAAGACTTCAATATTAACATCAAGCAGGTATTATTATAAGAAACACCCTGATAAAATGATAAAAGATGGTGATGAAAAAAGATTGTCAGTATAGACATAGAGGGCTAACCAGGGATAGCCAGATGGCAGGCTTCTATGGCCCCCTCACAATTGATTTTTTCCAGTTAACAGGCACAATGTTTACAAATCCGTTTTCATATAAATTTAGAGGAATACATCAAGTTACTATAACCTGTGGAGGATCAAATATTGTATACACCCCCATATTAGTTGAAGATGACAACTATGCACAGGCATATTATCAATTAATAAATAAAAGTTCTGGGAATAAATAATGATGGTGGTGGAATACCCTACACACAGTAGAACAAGCATGCAATTATGGTTTTAATCTAACTAGCATTGCAGAGGCAAACAACGAGGTTTTGTATCCTGAATTGGGCAATGCAAATATAAGTTTAACACTGGATTTTAAAAACACACTAACTGAATTGATGGAAGTTATTGTTTTGGGGGAAACCAATTCCAAATGCAAAGCATGGAAATGTACAATCTAGCCCCCCACCACTTTTTTACTTTATCAAGTTTTAGCTGGCATGCAATGTTGAAGTATATGGGTATCTCTCTTAACCCTATACACAATGAGGAATGTCTGAATTTTATAATAGACAGTATTCATGGATGGATGTGCAGCACATTTCTAAGTAGAGGGCTACAATCCTGAGAAAGAGACTACATATGGAATCTATACAGATGCAAATGCTCTATACTCAGGTACAATGAGCTTAAGCCTCCCTATAGGCAGGTTGAGCTGGTCTAGAACAAGTATTGATGAAATATTGTCCATGCCACAAGATTTGAAGACTGGATACTTGGTGCAAGTTGATTTTGAATACCCACAACATTTACACAATGAGCATTTTGATTTCCCATTGGCTCTGCTAAGATTACAATAGAAGATAAACATTTATCACCATACAAGCTCAAAATAAAAAACCAGTTAAAAATAAAGTTGGCACCAATACCCAAACTAGTGCAAACTTTTTATAAGAAAGAAAGTTACATTGTACACTATGAGGTCTTGAAATTTTATGTTGAACACAGGCTGAAAATTATGAAGTTTCATAAAGCACTTGAATTTAAGCAAGCACCATTTTTGAAACCACATATCAACTTAAACATGGAGAAGAGGAATGCTGCACAAAACAAATTTGAATGCAGTGTTTGGCAAATTTATGGAAAACTTGAAAAAGAGGATAAATATAAAGTTTGCACATGATTTAGAGTCAGAGGAAAAATTTATAAACAAACTGGAGTTTAAGTCATACAACATCAATAATGAGGATTTGGTGCAAGTCATGATGAGCCAAAAAGATATTTTATGGGACAGACCAAATTATATTGGCATGCTAATACTCAATCTATCAAAGCTCATTATGTTTAGGTTTCATTACAAAGTTATGAAACCATTTATTAAAATTAAATTGAATCATGCTATTGTATTCTTACACAGATTCTCTAATGTACAAAATTAAATCAGAGAATGTATACACCAAGCTTGCCAACATCTCACATCACTTTGACTTTTCCAATTACCTGAAAAGTTCAGCATTATACAGTGATGTGAATAAAAAAGTATATTTGAAAATAAAAGACAAGTTGGGTAGAGGTGTTTTATCACAGGTTGTGACACTTAAACCAAAACTATACTTGATCAAATATACAAATGATAGTCATGAGGTGCTGGAGATGGCTAGCACAAAATGTGTAACCCACACAGTTAAACAATTGATGAATTTTGATCTATTCAAGTTGATTCTGCTGCAAGAAGGCATCATTCAAAAACCAATGACCATAATAAGATATCATATGCATTCAATTAGTGTAGAGACATCCAATCACATTGCCCTCTCATGCTATGATAACAAGCTTTATCTTCTTAATAGCATAGAAACACTGCCATATGGACATAAAGGTAATTTAATATTTGCACGTGTTTATTTTATAATGTTAAAATTTTTGTTTAGACATCAAAAAAATTAATAATTCTCCATCCACCAGTTCTACACTAATTGATGATGGAGTAAAACGCCTTTGCCTAGGTATATGGAAATTTATATTGTGTGTGTTATTAATTAATGTTTAGATTCTGATGTATAGTAATTCCCATTCATTCTCCACCCTCCTTCTGTACTTGCTCGAAGTCCTCATATATGGTAATTATGAAATTTTTGTTTAGTTTATTAACATTTGTGTTTAGATATAATTCCCCATGTTTATGTATAGCTAGCTCACTCCATTCTCTATGTCCATGTGAATTTGTTGTATTCCTCAATGTATGATTTGGTCAACATTATTATAAAATAATATTTTGTTTAGAAAATCCTGTTTGAATAATTGATTTATTGCCCAACATACAAAGTTTGCTCCATTCCCTGTGTATGCATATTTTTATTATATCTCTCCATGTATGTTTTTTGTCAACAATGTTACAAATTAATGTTTTATTTAGAAATCCTCTGTTTGAATAATTTGCTGATGCTTGTCAACTGAAGAACAAGAAAAAAACCAGCTCCCTCTCAATGCTCTCCATGTACATGTTTTACTTTGTAAAGATGGTATAATCTAATTAATATATTGATTATTTATGTAAATTTTAGTTTCCATGCAATATGATGTAACTATCCTGTGCCCAAAAATCCATTCTCTCCATTGCTCCCCCTGTGTCTAATTTATCTTGCAAATGGTATAATCTAATTAATATATTGTTTATTTGTACATGATTTAGTTTTAAACACAAGACAATGTAATTATCCTCTGATGAAAAAGATCTGTGTTTCATTGCTACATAACAAAATAAAAAGCTAGCATAAATGGTTTAAAAATTTTTGAGGTAAAGCAAATTATTATTAGTGTTTAAATTAAAACCCATTTTTAGTTCCATGCGATTATCTGTCAAAGAAATAGACTGATGTGTGTTCTAATTTGTGTTATTTCTTGATCTCGATTGACGAATTCCCATGGTAACACATAAAGTTGTGTTCCCACTATCGACTTTTATCAGCAGATTTTAATAGAAAATGCAATTATTTTCGTTCACATTGGCGATTTTTTATCATCCGATTTTTCATCAGAAAAAGTGGAGTTGGAAGAGTGTTCAGACTATCGATTTTTTATCAGATGATAAATTATCCTCTTTTGATTGACAGTAAGAAAAACAACAACATCTGTTTATGGATTGGTTTGTCTTGGAATGTAAACAATGTTTACATATTTTGAAGTTGAAATATTTCAACGACAATAATTTATGTTTTGGAAGTCTGTTCCCTACTTGAGAAGTAAGCAATTAGTTTCAAGTAGCTATTCGACTAGTTTTAGTACTGTTCAGACTATCGACTTTTATCAGCTGATAAAAAAGCAGATAGAATGTTCACACTATCGACTTTTATCACAAGATTTCTTGACAGATGATAAAAGTCGATAGTGGGAACACACCTTAAGAGAAGAAAAGAGCACACGAATTTCTCTGACATTGCACTTGCACATTACGCAATGGGATAAAGCATGTATTGGCATAAAACCAGAATGAGGAATTATGAAGAAAATAGATAGTGGACATTGTTAATTAGTGAGAGATTGGGGAACTCATACATAACTCACAGGACAAAAACTCTGTTTAAAAATTTTACGGATATTTTAAAACTACTATTCGCAATTTTGGAGATGACAACTAACATATTTCTTGAATGCAGCTTTGATAGCATTCTACGGAATTTTACAGCCATCGAACACAAGATGGGTGTTTTGCAAAATATGCACAAATTAATAAATCACCAGGATATACCACTTGGCGATTATAAAATTTTGCATGTTCAGTTTCAGGCTTCACAGGCACAATGCACTTGCAATATGTGTTTGGGCTTGGCTCCCCATATAGATGTAGATACTTCAAACTTCAAGTTGTGTGGAGAGAATCAGCCTCATACATTTGCCGCAGCACAAATTTTAAAAAGTAACATCGATAGACTCTATGAGGAAGGGTTCCCAATAGACATTGCAATCCCGAAAATTTTCACACTTATTGATGGAGAGATCAAAGACAATATATTAAATATTTTTCTTGATCATGGACATTCATTAGAGTATTGTATATTAACCTGTGATGTTTACAGTTATTTTATTCTTAATTATATTATTATGCATAACATGTTTCTATTATCTAATATGTTGTTTTCACCCAAACCATAATTTATTACATAAACTATACTATAAACATGTATCTATTATCTAATATTACACTTATTTAACTTAGTTGATGAGATGTATCTCTAGAAATCTACCATTAATGAAACACGTACAAATCAATTCTACATTCTCATTTTATAATAAATAGTATGGTGTATTATTAAATTTACTAAACTAGCAATTACTTTATTTCAATCATCCTCCCCTCATGCTAAATTTGAATGTGAATTGCATGTTAAATTATTAGCTAGGTAAAACATTGACATTTATCAGTTTAGAGAATACTATAGATTTTTACCCATTTACAACATAGGAACTTAAATTTTTTATATTAAAACTAATGTTTATGAAATGTAATAATTTATCAAATATATTAACATAAAACTAGTACATGTAGAAAAAGAGTGAAAGCAAAACTATACATTTTCTATTTACTAAACTGTAATACAATACGTTTTNTATGCAATATTAAAAAATAAAACCATTTTTTTTTTAAAATACGAAAATAAAATGTTAATTTAAAAAAAGAATTAATTTTATTTATATTTATATACGTTTTTCTTACTCGTTCTTGAAAGTTTATACTAATACCTTCATGAAATTTTCATTTTGTTCAAAGTGACAAACCATATAAAGTGAAAAATGAAGAAAGTGGAAAACCCATGTAAAAGTCTATAAATGTGTAAAATCATCAAAAATAATTAGACTGTTCTTAAATTAATTTATATATATATTGTACGTCGAATGTACATTCAAAAATTTATCTTATTATTTCTATTTACTAATAATAATCATTGTAAATTTAAGAAATTTTTTGTACATCGTAGTATTTAATAATTATTTATATTACTAACTTTTATGAGATGTAATAATTTATCAAACATATTAACATAAAACTAGTATATGTAGAAAAAGAGTAAAAGCAAAACTATAAATTTTCTATTTACCAAACTGTAATACAATACGTTTTGCAATAGCACTGTTCCCAATCCCCATGTCATCGTTGTGGAAAAATTTTTTATTGATCGAAACCTTGTATTTTTCACCCAATGCGTTGACGTATCATTTTGGCAGGAAATAATAAACACCATTATCGAGTATAATCTTTACTGAAGTACCATACCGTGTGTTCAACTGAACAGCATCCTCGATTGTTAGCCAGAGTTTTTTTCGGAATTTCACTAGCAGGACTTGCATTTGAAAAAATGTACGATGATGGTTGCAAATTGATGTCATTTAAATGTTGTAAAATATCATCACATTCTTCTTCTTGTACCTTTATATTGGGAAAGAGAATAACATTATTAATTGCAGGACGTCTTCGCTTGTGAGGAGCTTGGCGGTTTTCTATTGTAGCTGCGGGCGGTGGGATCATCATCTCTTGTGTTAGCGGATTATAGTTGGATGGTGGTGGCGGAGTTGTACATAACTCGTCAAATAGATTGCCAAGTGAACCAGATGCTAATGTTTCAACAGACATAAGAAAAACGAGTTTGCATAGAATAAAAATAATGACGATTTGGGCTGAATATATAAATTAATTTGTTTAATCAGTAAACACATAATGACGTTAGTACAACACCCCCGGCAATATCCACGACATCACAGGGTCAAAGGCCACCCTCTCGTCCAATCAGTGTGATCTCGTCTCGGCCTCTAACTACTACTAGTTTACTAGGCATTTGTACATATTGTTAATATGAAGTGTATATAAGACATCTAAGTATTTGTAAATAGAGAAATAGATAGCCGCGTTCTCATATTCAACGCACTTCGGTGCACCTTAACAATGCTACGATATATATATATATATACATATATGTATAGCATTAATGTAACGTGGCCATTGAAAAAAATTATATATTATAAGGATGCACCCCACTAGAAATTCCTAGATCCGCAAATGTATGTATATATATATATATATTTGTATGATCTGGTCAGTTAAAAATAACCTACGCCAATTAATTGCCATCCCAATGATGACAAGTAATCTAAAATACATTTAAATACTCTAAAAAACTAATGACGCAGTTGGAAATGATAGCCTACCTCAGTCATGAGGAAGATCTACACAATTTAAGTTGGGAAGACACCTCAATACTCAAGCTCCTTGATGATACCGCATTGCCCTTACAATCCCTGTCCGACTAAGACTAAATATATCATCTGCCGCATTGGGTTGGCGTGTAGGATCCAGTCAGCTGCATCACAGTGATTTCTATTCCCGCCGCTTGGGACGCTAATAGTTCGAGATGCTGCAATTGACGGACTTAATTAGATTCATGCATTCATAAGATATTTAATTTTATGAAAATTACATTGCCACGTAAAACCGGTTTTCAGTTCTGTATATATAGGGCACTATTATGCGCAATACGTTTTATTAAAAGTTTAGTTTTGAAACTTTGTGGTTGCATTCTCTTTCCTAATTGTTACATCAAATAGCAACTTGTAGCTAAATCCAATCTGGAGGGAAGAGGGGTTACATTTCTTATATCTCAGGCGTAGGTCCATCTCTTTGTCCTATAGGAAGTGGAATCCATCTCGCCAAAGGAGTTTATTTATGAATGGCTTGTTAGTTAGTTAATTTTATGATGACTGATATAATGATCTGCACTGGCAGTTTCCACCATGAACACTCTTACAATTACACTTTGTTATGGTTCCTAATTATTAAAGATTCTGCAATTTTCGCATTGGGTGTTCTCATTATTATATTAAAATTGTTCTTTTTACCATGATGTTGATGCATATCTATTGCTGACATTTGATGACCTGATAGATGCTCATTGATCCTAGTTACAAAATGGGGCTTAGTTTCCCGATGTAAGAAATATTGCATTCTTCACATTTGTATTTATAGAAAAGTGAGTAAGCTAGCATTTTTTGATAGGATCTTTGTTCTTAAAAATGTCTGACTTCTTTGATTTTACAAACTTTCGTATTATTATGAGTTATACGGAGGTGAAATAATAAAACTTTGTTCTTGGTTTCTAATAAATCATCAATTTACCTCGTATTCTTTCTTTGCATCTTTAAGTATTGATTTAAGTGACTTCAATTGACTTTTCTTGAAATGATGAGCACATGATTAGGAATTGAAAGTGACAGAAATTTTGATATTAATTTCTTTTTAATGCAATTTTCAATAAATTCGAAAGCAAAATATACTACACTAAAATTATTTCTATCTTCGGTAAAATTGACACCAGAGAACAAAATGAAGCATTATCTTATGGCATGAATATGAGTTGGCCATCTTTTTATAATTCTGTAGATGTTAAGAGTGAAACTGAAGCAATGTTCCAATCATTATTGAAATGTGAAAAGCCAACTACTAAAGTTAGCGATGGCTTAAAACACAAATTAGTTTTATTAACAAATATTAAATCGAATTATTAAAATTTCTTCAAATTATAATAACATGATTGAATCCATAACTGAATTATATGACATATTTGAAAAGAACGGCTATCCACATAAGTTGATTAAAAATATTGTTAACAAAGCTCTCATCTCAAAATCTATTGAATGTAAAAAAAGCAAATAATGAAGATAGAATACCAATATATTGGAAAATACCATATATTGAGGACCATCAAAATCTCTTAAAAGCACAGATTAAGATCATTAATACACGATAAAAATTATCTAAGTTAATACCAATTTTGCAATCAAAGAAGACCAGATATTTTTAAGAACAAAGATCCTATCGAAAAAATTCTAGTTTCTTCACTTGTCTATAAATACAATTGTGAAGAATGAAATTTGTGTTAGATTGGGGAAACTAAGCGCCATTTTGTAACTAGGATCAATGAGCATCTATCAGGTCATCAAATGTCAGAAATAGATATGCATCAACATCATGTTAAAAAGAACTCTTTTAATATAATAATGAGAACACCCAATAAGAAGATAGCAGAAGCTTTAATCATAAATAACCATAACAAAGATCAATTATTGAACAAGCAACGAAGTAATATGAGCATATTAAATTTATTTTAATATATATATATATATATATATATATAAGTTGTGATGCATGCATTTATGATGTAAGATAGTACTCAAAATTAATCTTAGAAACATTTATATGGTGATTCTATATCAAATGTATGCCTATAACAATAATAATAAATAGTTTATTAAGCCTCTATGCATTTCAAGTGATATATATATATATAAATTCTACAAAATATACACAAAGAATTACAAAAACGAAGAAACCAAACTCATAATAATCGAAAAAATAATTACTTGATTTCAGAAACACAATTCTTTTGCCCCTTAACCAACACTATATCTGAATGATGTGTATATATATATATAACAGAATAACAGACATATATTTAATATATAGCTTAAATAGACAAATTGCATTCTCATAGTTGGATATGTTAGCATGACCTAAATTTATATTTGTGACAGCTAATGTTCTACTTGTGGAGCACATGGAATCGTACAGTATACAATTTGAGTCGTCATTAATGCATGGAAATCTACAATAAAAACACAGCTTATTTGATATGTTTACTCCGTCTCCATTTTTAGCATGCTGCTTTTATTGTATCTTCTGTATATTTTGTCCCTGGGCTACTTCTAGCAATGGTTCTGACGGTAGTATTTGCAATAATTCACTATATATATATATATATATATATGCAACCGTGGTTTAATGTTATTGTAGTTGAAGAACGAATTTACAATATATGCTAATATGTTGTATCGTAAAAATACATAATTTCTAAGTTAGCTGCAGGTAAAATGATTTACTAAAAAAGGCGCATTTTTCACTAGACCAATCCCTGTACAGTTGCATATAATTTACTAAATCCATAATGACCTGTCTGAGCCCCCTCTATTCTGCAAAAGTGCAGTATTCTTCTATAGAAAGCATTATTATATAACTACCATGGATAAGAATAGAGTATACAATTATAAATCTTTTTGTCAAAGCACTATTATAGTTTATCAAATCTTAGCCCATTTCTTGTTCAAAAAAAATACCTCTAATATTGATAATTCTAAGCGTTTTTTATAGTTTCTACATTTAAGCTAGTGATTAATCAATTAATTTCTTCGATTGATTAATTAATGATTTCAAACAATTTTGAGATCGATTAATTATTATCACATTTGTGAAAGAAAATTACAACATGTCTAGATGTTTTCGGAATAAAAATTTGAGTTCAAGTTATATATATGTTGCAGTAATTTTTGTAGGGAAAAATCAATAAATACCAAAATCGGGGGACACTTGCAATATTTGGCAACTTTAAAATATGTGCTTAATTGTCACGTTTATTCAATGAATATATAATGAATTGATTATTATTATTATACAAATAACTTCTCAATTTGAAGCCTCATCCATATTCAAGTATCAGTGTCCACATCTCGAAATATTTGCGATTTGTGATTATGTACAACTGTGCTGAAAAAAACGAATATCTTTTTACTAAAATCTGGATTAGTACTTGTAGTTTTTGTAATGGTTCAAGTGAAATAACTTAAATGTTCAGAGACATTAAGTTAGAAATTCAAATGTCTAATTACCACTTTAGTCAGCATTGTTTAATGCGCCAGAATGTTTTTCAATATTGTTATAATTGTTCTTTTCTATAATCTCATTTTAGACTTAGGTTATTCGAATTATTAAACGATTTTAAAAAATTTGACCAAGTTATATATGCAATGCGTTTTAGTTTGCTCCAAGCTGGATTTTATGATGAGCAGGGCTTCCTATTTTGTTGTTAACAGCTAAAGAAGCTTTTAACAGCAAACAGCAACCCTTTTGCTGTTAACAGCAGCTGTTAAAAGCTTCGACATTTTCTTCCTTAATAGACAAATAATTTGTAGATAAGCTCTGACATTACATTGGATAGGGGCAGAGACATACACTGGTTTTTCACAGGCTTGATCATGTGAAAATATTGAAAAAAATAGACCCTAAAAATGCATTTCTCAATTTAGTTTTTATTTTTTTTAAATGTTTTTGCCGAAACTGTTTTGCCTTAATCAATCAAAATCAGTTTTGAAGAAAACTTTAAGTGGGGACATTCCTCCATGACTCCCCTATTGTGTACGCCACGGGATAATAGACAATAACATTGTTTTTAAACACAGTTAAAAGAAAAGCAATGTACTGTGATAGAAACTATTAAAAACAACTAATCAACCGGAACTTCAAGGCGAATTTTAAAATGGATAATATATCTACAAAATATATAACACATAAAACCAGGGATCCAACATGATTAATCGTCAACGCGATTAATCGAGAATAATCGGATGGATTAATCTATCGTACTGGTCAACTAGATTAGATTAATCGTAAACAGCGTGCTCGATTAATCTAGATTATTCTAATTAAGTTGATGCTTATGCATTCAGTTACGTGTTGTCATTTTCGGTTTGATCTTATCTATGGCCACTATTCTTGTGTCATATGTTTTACAAAAGAAAACCTTAACACCGGACATAGAAGATGAGCTTGATGATTATTCATCTAATATACTTAGGAAGCGTCGAATGTCGCCTAATTCTATATATAAGGATCCTCGATTTTATCACGCCAACTTCTAATCAGGTTGAGAGACTGTTCAGCAAAGCTGGTTATGCTCTATCTGATTTCCAAAACGTTTATTATCCCTCGACTTAGAGATCCAAATATTTCTTTACCCTAACAAGCACATGTGGAGTAAAATGACTGCAGGAAATAATCTCAAAAAAAGTAATAGTTAATATTTTCTATCTTTAATCAGAAGTAGATTAATCGACGATTAATCGCGATTATTAATCTCCTGGCAGCAGCAATTACGATTAATCTATCGCCCAATTTTTTTTCATACGATTAATCGCGATTAAAATCTAACGATCCCTGCAAAAAAACAAATGTAACCATGAATATAAGCAGTAGTAAACAAAGCAACAAATCATCTGATTGTATCACTATTCAAATCATCTAATGCTATAATACCCGGGGGTTTGTAAACTACTAAATGATAATCCATTCTAAAAATTGAGAAAGAGCGAGAAATGACAAGATATAAATGCACACGAATTGTGAAATGACTCACGATAATGAATGAATGTTCATGAGTCTTCAGATATAAATATAATCGATACGTTGAATCACCCTGTACTAATGGGATTGACTAATTGTGACTGCAATTATATTTATAAATGACTACAGCACTGGTCTGAATTCTTGTGGGTCTTTAATGGACTGTGAGGCAATCGAAGAACATTGACAGTGTGTGAATGTGAACAATAATGATAATATGCTTATGTCGGTTAATTTTATATGCTGTTTCAAACAGCACTTGTTTGGTGTTTGCTGTAACAGCTTGCAACTGATAACAGCGCTGTTAACAGCAGTGCTGTTGGGAGCCTTGTTGATAAGGGGGATATCTTAATTATGATCAAGTAAATGACCAATAGCGAGGCAAAAATATTTAAGAAGTAGGCCCTAGCTTCTTATTTTTAACGAGTTTTTTTTATATTTCACAAATCAAAATCAATTTGAAATCCTGACGAAGGCTCATTCCACCATGTCCCTCTTGCATACATCACTATTAACAGATATTGCTATTATCTTTTTAATATATAATCAGGGTTTTCGAGTTATTAGGTCCAAGTTCGAGTTCTTACATTTCAAGTTAGACTATTATTTTTAAAGAAAATACGAGTTTGATCGATTTTTTTCTAATTTCGAGTTTTTAGTATAAAAAAACATTTATTTTACAATAAATCCGCTTGGTACAGAAATTGAAATTTAAAATAATTTAATATTTAAGGTATTTTCGAATGAATTTTTGATCGAGTTCGAGTTTTGCAAAATTCTCTTTCGAGTTTTTCCGAACGAATTTTGCGAGCTTATTCGAGTTCGATTTCTTAACATTCCGAATACTCGAAAACCATATAATATAATATAATTCTGTCAATCATAATATTACTAAAATACATTAAAATATCTTCAGTGAAGTGAAAACTTTTAGATTCATGTGAAAAATGTAAAGAACAGCTAGAATCCACCTGCATGGGATTTTCCTACATTTATCTCTTAATTCCCACCATGACCATTTTTATTCTAATATTGGTGGTGTGTTTTGCTATTTACATATCAAGCAGAAGAATCTCAGATCAACAAAGAAATGTAGCTGATGATTTAGAAACTCCTACCAATGATTTGGGTGCATTGAAACATGAGCGACTAATTTAGAAAATAAAGTTTCATAACTTACATAAATGTTTTTTGTTAGCTTAACTAAAATAATGCATAGACAAAACAACGCACACATCGAAGCCTTACTACAATATTGTTAGTTTAATTGTTAAAATATGTGTGGGTACATTAAACTAATTAAGGTTTGCATAATGAAGAAGCGTTACCTTAACCTTAAACAAATTCTAGTGTCAATTTTAAAAACAAATTGTTTTTTTACATTTAGGAAGAATTTTCTCCAAGCCTATTGGACTAATTTATGTTCTGCTTTGCTTATTGTTTCATTAAATATACCTTTTTGTCTTTTTTATAGCCGTATTTTGAAATGTTTATTAAGTGACTGCCAGAACAAAATAAAAAATTGTGGTAGAGCGCAAGATTTTTAAGGAAGTTTTCGAGAAAATACGGGCCTCATTTAAAGGCTCTCAAAATCAAATCGAGCCGAGTTGAAATGTTTCGGTTGTTGACAAGTCTGATTCAAACAGAAGGCAGCATATATATATATATATATATATATATATATATATAAAAATGATGCTAACACATAAAAATGAACCAGTTTGATTTTGACACATAGGAATTGAATGTATTTTTCTGAGCGTGAATATGAATGTACATGTAGATACACTAATATATTGTAGCATCGGTATAGTGCACAGATGCTGGAGTACTTTAGCTTAGTCAACATTAGCGAGGCGAGCTTTTCGTCATCTGTACTGATTCGATATTAATGAGATTGATGCCAAAAAGTATCACCAGAATTACTTAGGGAGGCCAGAACGTAAGATGGTCAGCGGAAAATACGCCAACCGCCTTTTTCGCCTTCTATTGGGACTGCTGCTGGAGTACTTTATCACAATGAACATTAGCGAGCTCAGCATTTCGGCTCTTGACTGATAATGAGATTACTGCAAGAAAGTATTGCCAAAAGCACTTAGGATACTGGAGAGCATAGCATAAGGCACTAAGATACCACGTTGAGTTGCATGTCAATCACATCAGGGTCGCCATGTAGCATCAGTATAGTGCATGGACGTGCATTAACAATAGAATGACTGCTAACAAATTCTCTTTTTCACAGTGTACGTGTCTTTTATATACAATGTTTCTCATAATATTTACAAACACTAGCAAAAGCGACAACAGTGGACTGGCTGATAATGAGAACTAGGTACTTGCCGCCACAATATATATATATATATATATATATATATATTGTGGCATCAGCAGTAGGATTTCCCGCTTTCATTTACTTCTCATCCCCTTTTACCGTTTTTGTTTCTCATCTTTGTTTCTTGACTCGCTTATGTTGCTCTCCACTAGTCGTCTCCATTCATGCACAAATCCATCCTGTGTAGCGTATCACACTGATGACGTCAATACAGACATTTATTCTGTTTTGCCGCTGGCAGGTTTTACATGTGCTATTTACATTAATTTATGCTTAAGTAGGGCAGCTCTGTGTGCGAACCTTCACACCCACACTACCATCAACCATCCACAGGCAAATGGCACAGTCAAACAAGTCAACCAGACTCTTGTTAAATTGATGAAGACAATGGTGCAAAATTCTGCTGATGGTCGAATATTTCTATAACACCTCAATTCATTAAAGCACGAAAATCTCGCATTACAAAGCCATATTTGGCCATGAGGCCCCTACTCCAGTTTCTATGCTCTTCAGAGGCTACTGCAACAAAATCTACAACAACTATGTCATGAACCTCATGAACAAATTACAGAAAACTCACGAATCTATGTGCACAATGTAGAACAGAGCGCCATCCGAAAACAACGGCAATTTAATAAGAAAATCTACAGGGAATCGCACAAGATCAGGGATAAAGTCTACGTATATACCCCCAGTATAGTCACAGATGACAAACAAGTTTGCAAACTTGCTTTCAATTGGGAACGACCATGAACTATAACTAAGATCCTCCCCCACAACAACTACGAACTCGATAACAAACGGATTACTCACTTCTAGAATATCAAACGAGTTGCTCGTGACATCAAACATGCTCACATCTCAAACCTAAATGAATTTGAATTAATTAAATCTGATAATAATGAATACTGTCTTACCCCTGGTGTAACGGTCTTTGATAATACTTCTGTGCCAATAAGATTGCGCACACAGCCTAAATGAATAGCTAAATCTAATAATAATTATAAAGACTGGTCTTTAAATACCGCATCCGATGAAATACAAAGCTGTCAATACCAGTCCCAGAAGAACTTCCCAGAGGAGTAAGGCTACTCTGGAAACTCCAAGTACACCTGATTCTCCCTGTAGGATGTTCTCAGGGTCCTTCAGTGTACTTGACTCTACCTCCGACATCTCTAGCTGCAGGATGTTCTCAGCTACCAATGTCGAGCCACAAGCCACTACCTCCTCTCTACCCACTCGGAAAAGGATGGGCGCTTCCACCTCAAAATTTCATTTTAAACGACGCATTCTTTCTCAACTATTGTTGCAGCCATCAAGAACCTCAATATCAGGAGCTCCCGCAACACATGTCAATTGTGAAAGACGAAACCTTACATCCTTACTTTTTCAGGTCCCAACGCATCAGATACATTACTCAGAACAATATATCCAGGATACTCTCTATTGACGAGAACAAAGTTAATAGCAAAGCACTCCCCACAATTATCGACGCTAATAAACATCTGCAAATGAACATAATTATGTTATACCCAGAAAACTTTCTCAAGAAGCTCAACCGCGCCTACTTCCATAGCACTGTTCACATTACATTTGACAACAACATGCTTCTCAAAAACGTTCTCAAGCTCATCAAAAATAGAAACAGCTGCAAAGCTCTTGATTGTATAAACATATATTGGAAAACACTAAATATCATAAACATACTGAAACAGGTGGACAAAGCTATCTAAAAATGGTCCAACAGATAAACCTCATTCTTGTAGAGGCTCACACATACAACATCACTGTAAACTTTATTTACATAGAGGAGGAGTCACTTATACCAGATAACATTCTCGATCTTGAAAGTTACTTGGAATATTTTTGCATTATATGTAAGAAAAACTACTTTAGCTCACACTGGTGTGGAACAGGAGCCTTCCATCATAAAGCTGATACTATTTGACATTCTCATACACCGATTCATGCTGCAGTATCACATCATTACTGAACAACGTCTAGCCATCGATTCTATGTTACAGGCACAAACTTCTGATATCATAGATCCCAACATCCTCCCAATCAATGTTACCACCATCAACATGCGCTTCGACTACAAACAAAATCAAAATACCATCAACAACATAAATGAACGATGGTCCAGCCTAAAAGCCACGCAACATCACGAGGAACAATGGCCTAAGATCAACATTGAATCGCCCCCTCTAGAAACTACAACACTTGAGTAGAGAAACTATTAAATGATATTAGTCAAGCAGCCGACTTTAACTACGGAAAAGTTTTCCACAATGAACTTTGCAGATAAACAAATACCGGAAGTCACCACCACGTCAGCAATATGGATCCTCGCAATCCTACTAACAGATAACTACAAACTTGAACTGCCAAATACCCAAGCCAGACAAGTAGGACTAATACGAAGAAAAAGTCAAAAAATATCCATTGCCCCAATCTCACGCAATGTTAAAAATGGGCTTTTACAAACAAAAATTATCACTTCTCCAATAAAACAGCATCAACAAATTAGCTACACATATGAAAAACGCCTCATCTGAGTCATCAACAGAGAGAACCCCCTTGGTCACACAACAGCAATTATTCTACATAATTTCAGAGTTCACAAAAGCAATCTCAATTTCCTTCACCCTTACACCCGGAAGTACATGTGGGGCACAACTTCTGAAACTCAGTCTCCTAAATCTACGGACATCAGATCTCCACTCAATACCGAAATGCTACTGCACACACTAATATTACTACCCAGTCTTACTTACAACTGTGTTGCAATCATAACATCAACGAAAAAAAATCAGAGCCTTTTCCAATACCTCCATTCCAGTTATCCTGAAATCACATACAGTACCATGTCCATCACTGAAGAAACTACTAATGTACATGGACAATTCGAACCGATTAAAGTAATCACATTACTCCCAAAAACAACATTCACAATCAAAGAAGAAGAAAAGCTTCTCTTAACATCAGCATTACAACTTTCTCCAAGAATTCAACAGCTCCTCGATCAAATAACGAATGAACAACTATCGAAAACGGAAGTCATCTCAACTCCTACGTGGATCAGCGCCAAAAATGAATACTTACTACTGGACAATCCACTCTCAACAATAAAACCCAAATTCAAATCACACCCATCTCATACACTCCTGACAAAATATCAGACATCGAACTAATAAAATGAATATGTTCGCAGAGTCATTTACCAAATGGAACTCGAAATTCTCATGTCCCTGAATCAACAAATCGCATTCAACATCGAATGTGCTCACACCAGATTCCTAATAACACGGAAGACAAAACAGTCTTTAACAAAAACCTTTAAACTTGACGTAATAGCCGAACTTGATCACAAATCGTTAAACTACCCCTTAACATTCAGAACTGACAAATCACAGAGACAACTGGTCACTGGCACCAACTCGAATCCCAAATAGCAACAGCAAACGAGTTCTGCATCCCGCCTCTTCTAATTGGCATCCCAATCATTGCACCATATACCAAAGACAAAGCAGTACAACCTTTTAAACACAATATCCCTTCTTACAAGCTTTACTACAATATGGCACAGGACATCATGAATTTCAAATGCACAAAACTATTCAAAGATGCCGCTACCTTACTCAGAGACAATGAACAAGGATACAGATTACTCGTAGATACCAAACATTCCCCTGAAGACATTTACAAAAAAGGAGCTCCAATTCGACAACAAATAGCTAATCTAAAGACTAAGCTAAATAGGAAAAAACTAAAATCACTAACCTTATTCACTGGAAGCAACAATATAATCTGGGCAAATCTTCTCCAAGAGAACCTCCGCTACTATGACATATCCAAACAAATCGAAATAGTCACCATGATCCGTGCAGAAATCAACGACCCAGATCAGATGACAGAAGAGCTCATCCTAAAACACATCAACTTTCGATACAAAAACACTAACTATCAACAATCGCTTACTGCTACTCTCCAATACTTCTTCCCAGATGCAGGATTGGACACAACAATGGTCCACACCTCCAACATGGACGCCAAAATGACTCTAATGATTGCACTTAAAGGTCAAAAAACTTTACAGAGCCGTCTACAACATCTTCCAGAGAAGATTAAACAATCTCCGGCAATCTATTATTATACTGGCACTGGTGCAACACCTAAAATACATCCGTTACCACAAACAAAAGACAACTCAAATAGAAACTCTCACTTACCTCAGCCGCAAAGAAGATATCGCCAATATCACATAGGAGGATACCCGTACCCTAAAACTTTTGGACGATACTTATTAACTCATTCAGCAACCGTCTCATTAAACTCTCTTCCATGACGTCATTGCAGCATTGGTTGGGCGTGCGGCATCGGCAGTAGGAATTCCCGCCTTTATTTACTTCTCATCTCTGTTTCCGTTGTTATTTCTGATCTTCGTTTCTTGATGCGCTTATGTTGCTCTCTGCTAGTCGTCCCCATTCATGCACAAATTTATCCCATGTAGCGTATCATGCTGATGACGTCAATACACACATTTATTTTGTTCTGCCGTTGGCAGGTTTTACATGTGCTATTTACATTAATTTATGCTTAAATAGGGCAGCTCGGTGCGTGATCGATCAATAAAATTTTAAATTCAGTTCTTCTCGGTCATAATTATATCGGGTATATCTTAATAGATGGTCACGAGCAGCTAAACTTTCTACGGAATTGAGGGAGGTTGCATAGGTTGCAATTCCGCCACAGGATGTTCTCGGCAGTCTTATGAATCTATGCAGACCTGTTCCTTTCTGGGGTTTAGTTGATCCCGAACAGTTCGTACTTGTTTTTGATGACTTCTACTATGCCTCACTTCTGTCTCCTATGCCTCCTCTAGTAGGCCGTTACACAGTTTTACAAATATGCACGATTTAGTCCAGATTTTTCGTGCTCCACACACTGTTTCGCAGACAGTGATATTGTATGTAACTCTAACTAACTGCTCTCTACACGATAGTAGAAACTACACTCTCATCATGTTATTGCTCAATGCTGTTTATTGTTACGCTAACTATGATGATGTTAGAATATATATATATATATATATATATATATATAATTTTCTACATCATCTTGGTTTTCGAATATAGTAACATCAACATATCTAGGATATAGAAAATTTCAAGAATTTTATGAATAATTCCTTAAAAGTGTTACAATTTACTATTGAATACCCTATGAACAATAAATTACATTTTCTGTATTTTCAATAATGTACAATAACAATTCCTTCGAAACTTAGATGTACCGGAAATCAACAAATACCAAACTTTATATTAAATTTCATACATATTGTGATTCAAACTATAAAATTAATACCATCAAATGCTTACTTAATCGTATAACCAAAATTACTTCAACTTACCAGAATTTAATTGAATCAATATCCGAATTGCATGCGATTATGGAAAACAATGGCTATCCACATCGATTGATTAGGAGATATGTTGATGAACAGCTAACAAAGAATCCTGAAGAATATGTAATAAAGATCAATCCAATGATAAAGAACCAATATATAGGAAGTTGCCGTATATTGAAGAGCACAAACAACTGCTAAATTTGAAAATAAAGAAAATTGATGCGAACTTAATGTACACAAGAATAGGACCAATGTTAGAAGCTAAGAAGACCTGTAGTACATTTCGCAAAGAGATGTTTCATCAATTGCATACAAGTTTACCTGAAGAATGTCACCATTCTTGCATCGGGGAAACAAAGTGACATCTCCAAACTCGGGTTAATGAACATTTATCAGGCCATTTACATTCCGAAATTTATACTCCCCAACAACGAGCAAACATCAAAAATGTTAAGTTCATTATGAAAACACCTAATACTAAGATTTCTGAAGCTCTAATTATTAAAAACTCGATTAAACAAAAATTAATGAATAAAAACAGCACGACCAACGTATTGAATATCTTTTAGTGTATGCATATTTAACAAAATGAAGTGTGGTGCATCGTAAAGTATATACCACAAAATGTGAATTAACGATGATTTTAAATCGAAACCGGTCGCATTACATATACATACATATATATATATATATATATATATATATATATATATATATATATATATACATATATATGTCCCTAGGAGTTTTCTGAATTTCAAATTTTTTGAAAAGAGCTTTCCGGATAGCCTAAATACAATTGCCATGATCAAATTCTTTTCCGCTACAAATTTTGTAAAAGATAGGGATATCTTAATAAAATTATAACCACATTGCCAATTATAACGTCATTACGTAGGCCAGAGTTGGAATTGGGCCGGTTTTTTAGGCCCAAGCCCGGCCCATTTCAAAATACCAATTATTTGGCCCAAGCTCGGCCCGGCCCCAATTAATTTTCTGTTACGCCACTGATAGTGTCTTTTCCCTCATAGAGGCTTATATGCACTACACTATACATTTGATTGGATAATTTGCATAATGTATTGATTAATATATGCATAGGTTCATATACGCTTCAGTCAATCAACAATGCCAATTTAATTCTGTTGAAATTCAAATTGCATTGTTAACCTTAATACAATAAACGTGTCGTACAGGGCCGTAGCGCTGGAGGATAGGGAGTTCAACCCTTCATGGAGCAGATATGAGCCCCTCCGATAAATGATTGCATTTGGCTACGAAATATTATTGAATATGCATTTTCAAAAATGTTACCAATGAAGACAAAAATTTTCGAAATTGTTTTAAATTTGACATAAGCTTAGATTAACCATAAGTTGCTTAGAAATATTTTTAACTTTTTGTTGGTTTCTTCTTAAAATTGTTAAACACTTTCATCGCACAAATTAACAAAATCTCAAAAATCAGAGCGCACAATGTAAATGAGGTGTGTCTCCTCTTTTTACAAATGAAACTGCTTATATTTTAATCCTTTGCTTAGATTTTTATTGAAAACATAAAAATGTTGTCATTTATAGTATTGTAATGTTAAGTGAGATAATGACGATTGTTTGCATAACTGACCACGATTTATCTAGATGTTTAATCTCCAGATATTTTATTATTAACTGGGCTTGGCAAAACTTAACTGCCAATTTTACACTGAAATCGATTATTGTAATTAGCCACTAGCATGTAAGCAAACCTTCGGAAAAGAGAACCACAACAAGGGCATTTGTATTCTGCTGCCCTTTTACCTAAGCATTTCTTAAACATTTAGTAGTAAAAGTGTTGCCACAACTAATTATTACCAGGATTGCAATCGAACTTCTTATCATTTAGAGAACTTATTATTTCTTATAATATATTATATTCAATTACTAAAATTCTCTGCCAACTTACGTCAACTTACATCAACACAAAGTAAGTAGGAGTTTCCAGAAACGATCTTTGCTTATAAGCAGACAAAATTTAGATGCTAGAAGTACGGCATCAGCCAACAATGCAGCACAGATTAAATTTAAAGAATATTTGTTGTCATTTTTAAGTTTTCAAGTGAAGATTTTCTTATAGTTCAAATACCAATTAAAACATTAGGCCCAAGCCCGGCCCAACCAAATTACAACTCTGACGTAGGCACATGTAGCGTAGCTTTATAGTTATCTATTTAATCAGGCAGGGTTCCAGTAATTCATTTAGGTTGATTCCACAGTGCATATTTGAAATTCATCGATTGCTTTTGTTGAAAATTTATAAGAAAATGACCAGGGGCGTGTTTACAGTCTAAAAACTAAGGGGCTATAGCCCCAGGTACATAACGTAAATAGATAATAATTTTAATAACGTATTTCGAAATACTTTGTATTGCACTTTGCCTCATAAATCATCGGAGACAACAATAACAAATATAATGTAAAAAATTAAACACTTTATTCCAAAATATTATATAAAATTTTTAAAGGAAAGCAAAGTATATAATTGACAAAATAAAAACAATACATAAATAAAAATTTAAGAAGCACCCTTGAGATATAAAGCATAAGCGAAGGGTTTAGGGTGTCTATACTGGATATTGCCAAAAAATAATAATCAAATCATAAACAAGAGTAATTTTAAATCAACAAGAGAGATGTGTTTCGTTTCTGATTTTTTCCAATAGAATCATGCACCCAATTCTTTCTTGCAAAAATACAAAAATATCCACACAACGTTCAAGATCAATATCTCTTGCAAATTCTTTTTCAATAGAAATCAGCGCCAATGAGCTTGAACGTTTCCCTTTGATAGTAGTTCTTAGAAACACTTTGCAACAGGTAAATAAGTGCCAACCGAAAATGTTTTGATAGCAATGGGAAACCTTTTTTGGGTGCATTAAATTTTTTACTTCAATAATATTTTAAACTTCTGATTGCGATTTAACAATGTTTTTCAATACGTATGCCTCGTATTAACTATCACCGCTAATTTGAAAATCTTTTGCAAAAGGTTTCATCACATCAACATTGAGAAAATTTAAGCTTGTAGGTTGGAAGGCCGACATTTCATTCAATAATGGACTGCTCAATTTAAATTGCAATGAAAAATGTTTTAGGTACATGAACTTAAACATAATAATTACATGTCTTACCTAACCATATGCAGCCATTATGAAGGCTGACTAAGAAACTATGTTTCTCGTTGACCATAAGCATTAGTAAACTAATGCCCATGCTCCACAGCTATTGTCTAGCATTGATGAGCCCCCTTTGCAATAGCAGGCTCATAATTACGTTCAACCAGGGCTGCGTGTGTGGAGGGGGTTTGCGTGCTCTGGCCATGTCCCACTCTGAATCCGCCATTGCTTATACTCCCTTTCCGATTCCCCTGATTTGCTTCCGTTCTTTTGTCATAGAAACATATTCTAAATATTTTTAAAATTATTCAAGCATTGATTACATGATTTTTCCCTTTACACAAATTATGCTTCAAATTCTGTAATCTTGTTGCGTTTTTTTAATGACAATAGCCATTGAATGCATAATACAAGTAAGTGTAATATTTGTGAAACATCTTTCTTTATAAACTGAAGTGGCTGTTTGGATTAAGTTAATGCTAATTTCCATTGAATTGGTTCACAATTAAAGCCTATTTTTTCTTGATATCTATATAGGAGAGAAGATTTTTGGGGTCGGAGATTAAGTTTATATAAGTGTGCAATTATCCAATTGATCTAATCTTTTCACTACTGTTTTCATATCCATTTCAAGAATGCTTAATTGATATTAAGGATGCTTCGAAGCTAAAAAGTTTGAATCTCTTCTGTGATTGGAGAGTCAAAGCATACATTTATACTCAATTCGCCACCGCCAAGACTATGTATTTCATTCTTCTAAAGCTACCACAGTACTAATCATCGATTTTAAATGTTCCTATTTTTTAAAATGGCTATATTAATTCTTTTCCTATGACAGTCTATGCCTTACTACATTATATTTCGAGTACTTGTATTCCAACTAAGATAATATAAATATATTTAGGATTTAGCAAATTGCACTCTTAGATATATGTCACATGTCCTAGATTTGCATTTGTGACAGGAAGTGTCCTAATTAGGGAGAAATGAAACTGCACAGTATACCATTTTAGTTGTCATTAATGTATGGGAATCTAGAACAAAGACAATTTAGTTGATATGTTTGCTACATCTCCAGTTTTAATATGTTGCTTTTACTGTATATTCTGCATATCTTGGTTTTGTGCATCTTCTAATATTGAGTCTATTGACAATATTCTTTGTATTAATGGTTATATTTGCAATAATACACTTGAATTTTTTTGCACTTGTCCAACTAAAACAAATAGTTGCGAAGAAAACTGCGATCCTACCGATTTACGCATAACTGAAGAAGAATGTGCTTCAAACATAGATGATAATTTTAAAGGTAAATTACATTTACTTATAGCAATTACTAACCTAATGTTCCAAAGTCCTCGAAAAATGTTGTTAGCTTTTTTTCTCATCCAACAGCGATGATTACTTTAACTTTACAATTGTTTAGTTGTGTTCCAGGTTGTGCTGTTCAAAAGCCACTTCTTCAAAGTGGGAATTTTTTTGAGATGAGGTCATGAATATTAAAACTATTTCATAAGACTATTGCTTTAGCATATGCAGACTTGTGAAGGAGCCGCAATTTTAAAGCTTGGCTCGGCTCGGCTCGGCTCGCCAAATAGAATCTTTCAATAAGGCTTGTTTTATCTTGATAATTTTTTCAAAATATTGCGTTCTCAATTTTTTACATAGCTTTCGCTATTATTTAATAAACACTATATAAAAAGATTATAAAAAAGGTATATTGAATGAAAAAATAAGAAAATCGGTATAATTAAAGTAACATACAGAACTATAAATTTTTTTGGATTAATAAAGGCAAGTTTTAGGCTCGTTGACAAGTCTAAGTCTATGTGAGTGTATAAAAGTCATATTGTAGCATCTGCAAATGAAAAACTGAAAAACATATATATATATATATATATATATATATATATATATATATATAATATATAAAAAGTAACCATTATTTATATATATATATACAATAGTTGGTATTTATGAAAAGAATAGTAAAGCTTCAATTCAGATACACATGCACACCGTGGCTAGTTTTTTGGTGCCTCGAACAGCACAGTGGTTTTTATGCACTGGTTGTTCTAAGATATTCTTTGGCTCAAAATACGTTTTTTTAGAAATTTACATCCTTCCAAACTAATAAATCTCTCTAGTAAATAAAATGTTCAAAGCTAGTATATTTACCTCATAGACAACTAAGCAGATTACAAAGAAAATATATCAGCTTGATTCGCAGATCGAACAATTTCCATACTGCTTAAATGAGATAAGCATATAATCGACATTTTCCTTGTAATTTCAAGGTTTGATTTTACCATTTTTAATATTTACTACCGTAAGTGTTATTTCATGAAAACAATTTTGGTATCTTAATTTGTCATTGAATTGCGCGGAGATATTGTCAATTTTACCAAATTGTCGGTATAGCTTACGCTTACTTTAAAAATGTCAGGCAACCTCTACTGAAATGGAAAAATCTTTTTCATTCCTAAGAGCGGCCAATCAAAAAGTAGAATAGATGGATCTAATTTTTTGGTTTATTTTAGCACGTGTACACATTGACTGCCATTTATTAATCTATAGCGGCCAGTTTGTCTAAGTTTTAATGTTAAACAAATCCACCCTGTTCATAATAATTCCCGCAAATGAAGCTCAATGCTACACTGAAAAACCGCTTACATCCATAGATGACATAATAATAATTTCTACACCAAATGTAAATGAATTTTGAAGGATATTAGTTTTAATGTCTATAAATTGCTGTTATCTCTGTGATTCAATTAAGTTTTAACCACCAAGGACAACCCAACGCTGCTAAACGGAGTAAACGGGTCAACTCGGGTTGGACTGCACATTGGATCGAGTAAATCTAGGGTGGTCGGTGGACCATTTATAATTGCTAAGATAGAAGGGATAATTTAGGAATTCAAACATTTGAATATTGAAGTTCTTAAAGGTTTTAATTATTTTTTATTTTCTTACATTTTTCTTATTGTTTTTATTTATACTTTTGTTAGAACATTTTGTGTGTATTGTACTAGCAATATTTCTCCAATTGCGTCCGGTCATGGGCTAGCGTTAGACGGGCTGCGTCACGGGTTATTGTTAGACTGGTCGAGTAGGGTGATAGATCAAAAACAGTGACCTGTTTATTACCCTGCTACTAAGTCCCCATCAAAAAAAATTTGCCCACTTTACGGCATAGTTAAGTAGGGCAAGATCTTGTCCTCTCCAAATGAAAAGTATCTAAATTGAATGTAACTTTACATCAAGTGGATGCTGCTGTGAACGCGTAGTGCATGCTGAATATCCAATATCCTTATGCATACATTATCTTTGAAAAATGATAGACTTGTTTCAAAATGTATCACAAGACATATTTAGTCTAATATTATCTCTACCTGCTATTGTGTATTAGCAAGACTACCTCAAAAGACTGCTTCATTGTCATTCTTTAGAGGTAGCCTTGGCATTAGTCTAATGATATTGCTCCGGGGGATAATTATTTTTCTCCAGGAGTGCATTGCCTCCCGAAATACCCCGTAGATTCTTCACTGTTCACTATACTACACGCACCCGCACCTTGAGCTATGGCGAATAAGAGGATTTCGATAATTAGGAATAATGAGATTAAAATAGTTCGCATGCCCCCTCCCTGCACTGGAGATGTTAGATGTTGTGTTCAATTAAACAATTATTAGGTTAAGAAATGTGTTTGCCTATGGTTTTAACTTAGATGAATCTCAGTAAACAATTTATTATCAATTTATAGAGAAATACAAAAGTTCCCAAGGGGCTCGGAAATTTTTCTTGGAGCTGTATATCAAGTTATTCACTACCTCTCATAATTGGGATTTCTTCTTATCAAGGCCATTTTGTTACACCTCATATTGTATCCAAGCGGTTACCATAATCATGTAATTTACCATTAAACACTATTGAATGATATAACTTTTGCTTTTAATTCTAATACTGGTGGTCAAATAAGAATCAATTCCATTAAATTTTCCCATGAACAATTGTATTCCTTGATGGCGGCTGGACACTATATTGTAGTATTCTATTTCGTCTTCATGCCAAAACTTTCAATTTCCCTACATAGAGGTTGTTTATACTAACGAACATTACTGTGAAGTGTTGTGAGTCTGCGAATAAAACTTAGCTTAAGTTTTGGGTTGATGGATCATAAGAAATGTGCATCCCTCAATGCATTGAAGCAAATTTGATAGATTAGCTAAGAGTGGGTGGAGAATTCGTCACGAAGTTCTTGGATATAGACCATTTGATACATTTTCAAATAGTATTGCGCTGCAATAATAGTCAACCTGGTATACCAAAAATCCTCACAAATACTAGATAAATTATGAAATTGAAACATTCGTCACTTGATAAATTTTGCAAAGTATAACAATTTTGGCTAAATTTCTTCTATTGGATTTCACTAAATGAAGTGTCATATAAGATATTCATTTGATTGTTCCATATATCCCTCCACTGTTGAAAGTTTGCTTTGCATAAAGGATGATGTGATGCATTCGATTTTTGTAATGTTCGTCAAGTTTCATTTGCTGCATAAGTGAGAGTTTTAAGGTATTTTCAAATAGATGTTCATTGCTGGCAAAGCAAAATACTTCAAAGTTCTGATTTTTAAGAAATAAATCATCCAAACACAATAATTATCACATATAGACCAATTGAGTCTATATATTGCATTTTAACATCATAATCCTTAATCACTATTGGATAATTTACCCGAATAATTATCTTCAAATATAATTTGTTATGTCGTATTGGTTTTTTCTATAATTCTTTGAACTATTAATCAAGTTTAGTAATTTATAACAAAATGTGAACAAATCATGAGGAATGTGCCCTAAATGAGTCCCAAAAAGTTTCAAACAGAAATCAAGAGTGTGTTTATATATATATATATATATATATATAATTTATAATTCAAACCTACATTAAATATCTTTTATGAATTTTAATTAGATAAATATTTAGTTATACTTTGTGAAAGATATAGAAAACAGCAACAACCACAAGATATAAAAGGATTTTCTTATCTATACCTTTTAATTCCTATCATGACCATCATTATTCTAGTATTAGTCATTTGCTTTGCCATTTACTTAGCAGTGAGAAAAAATTCAGTTCAACAAAGAAATATAACAGATGACTTACAAACTCCTACCAAAGACTTGCCTACAGTGAAAATTGAGCGACTAATTTAGTAATGTTTTGTGTGTCAAATACATGTTTTGTTAGTTAAATATAATCTAATGCATAGAAAAATAGAACACATTTCAAGGCCGTGCTATGAGGCTTCCTATTTAAATGTTAAATAATTTGGCGTGGATAAAGAGCGTACGCAGGATATTCTGACAGGGGGAATATCTCATTCGTGGGCAAGTGAGTGACCAAGATCGATTCGAAGCCCATTGAAGTTGTAACAATAAGAAGTCGACATAAAAAATGTCTTTCACTAGATAGCTTTATTTATGAATTTTTGCAGAAAATTTTTAATTTAATTTAAATTATTGATTGAAGTAAGTTAATTTTTAATTCGCTTGAATTATAATTTTATCATTTACAATATGTTAGAACAATATTCTGATATTGTTCAAACAAGTGATTAGCTAAAGGAGCATTTGAACTCTTTTGGTGATTTAGAGCACCTGGTAAATGGATTCAACATATCTAATAATCTAAAGCTTGATTAGGCAAATTTAGTTTGCAAAATTAAGTCAAAATTTATAGAATGTTTAATGGTAAAGGATCTTTCAAAAAAGCAATTTGAAAAATTTTCTTCAAAACTTACATCTAGTAAGAAATGGGAAAACAAGGACATTTTAATTCATTCAAAATTCAAACCTAAAATAGTGGTTTCATGCACATCTTTCAACAATAAAGATGGTTCCCTAAACAAAAAGGAGTGTAGAAAGTTGGTTTCAAATGTCTAAAAATCTATCAAAATTTAGGTGAGAACTGCACCGGTTATAAAAAATTTAATAATTAACAAAAATAATGACATTGTTTTGATTTGTAAGTCAAGTGAAGACAAAGACGGCAGAAGCGGCATTAAGAAAGATTAAAAATATCAATCTGAGAACCTCAACAAAATTGTTACCAAAACGTGTTATTACAAATGTTCCCATATATGAAGAATTGAAAGATTTTAATGCATTTAAAAGTAATTTATTGATTGATAATAAAGAAATATTAAAGGATGTTAATGAAAATGACATATCAATATTATTTTCTAAAACAAACTATTTGAAGAATTCTAATGAAGTTATTATAAAGGTTACATCTAAAATACGTTTACTACTTCTCAATAAAAAGCTGAAATTGTGACTCAATATACTGAACATAAGAGATCATCATTATGTCAAGATGTGTTGTAACTGTGTGGTAAATAGGGACACTCATAAAAAATTTGCAATAATGAGATATTATCATGTATCTTTGCTCAGATAATCACAGTTATAAAGAATGTCCCATCAAAAATGAAAAGAATAAACATATGTATAAATTGTGTTAATTCTAAACAATTTCATTTAGAATCATCTAATCACAATGCATTTAGTAGAAAATGCCCAATATACATTGAACAACTAAATATTACGATTAGAAAAACTCAATATGATTAAAGAAAAGTTTTTTAATTTCACTGAATTTAATGAATATATAAAGCAATATGACAACCAAGTCATATTTCTTAATATTAATTTCCAAAGCTTAACAAATAAAGCTACTAAGTATGAAGAATTGATTTTAAATATGGATGGAAACACAATTTGCGAAATAACGGAAACATCGTTAAACTAGAAAAGCACTCGGAGAGCGCAGACCTCCGCCACGCAGCTGGTGTCCCACGAATCAGCACCAAAATTTAATGGATTCCTTCTTGGGCGGAGACGCACCTCTGGTGAAAATTTGAGGTCAATCTATCAATTACTTTTTCCGTAAAGTTGTTAACTGACAGACAAACAAACAAATCAACGCTATCAAAAAAATATAACCTCCTTGGCGGAGGTAAAGATACTGATAATGACATCTATAAGAGAAATTGGTTTAAGATATTTCGCAAGGATAGCGATCTTACAAATTCTACAAAGACTAGAGTTGCGGCATATTATTTATCATACCTAAGCATTTGCATCCGCAAATACGTCAACATCTAAATGTTCAAAATACCCAATTTGAAAATTTATGGATAGAAATTTTAATATCGAATGTAAAGCATTTAATTATTTTAAGCTATTGCAATAATCGAAGAAATTTTAATGAATATTCTGTCATATTAAGCCAGTAATTCTTATGGGCGATTATAACCAGAATTATCTAAATAAGTATGATAATGCAAATGTTCATGATGTTATAGACATTTCCGGAATGGAAGTATTTAATAAAGCAATTCCGACTCATATTAATGGAAAAAGCCATTTAATTACAGACATTTCGAACTATAATAGTTTCATTACAACAGTAACAGATTTTTTCATTTCCGATCATCAGATTACATGTGCAATATATCTTAAAATGAAAGTCAACAAAGAGAAAAAATGGGTATGTTATAATGATTGTAAAAAATTTAAAAATGAAAAATTATTTTGGGACTTACTAAATGTCCACTTATGATAAACTAAGCTTTATCAATAATAACTTGGATCAATTATATAATATTGTCCAGTTACAAAGAAGATCATTTCTGTAAATCAAAAGAGAATGCCTAGTTGGAAAATATGGAATTCAGAAAAGTCTAAGAAACATTAACGAGAAACAATAAGCCTATCGAAATTTGTGTAAAGACAAAAGTTATGAAAATATGAAGAAATATAAAATCTACAGAAATATAGCATCGAATAGTTGTAAACAAGATCTAAGTTCATTTTTGAAATCTTTTGAAAAAATGAAAACATGTTCTCAAAAGTGGAAATACATTAATAATTTTTTTAAACCACATTCAAATATTGAACCTGAATACCTATTAGATAAGAAAGAGAATCATGTGTACAATAAATTGGAAATATCAAATTTACTTAATGAAGATTTCATAAAATTGTGAAAGTTTAGTGGTCAGCAATATAATATCACGAACAAATTTGAGAAACATAAAAATTTAAAGTTCAATGCAAGTTCATTTGCTTTTAGATATGTTTGCCTGCATGAATTTCTAGATACTTCAAAATGTTTAAATATTAGAAAATCTAAAGGAACTTGTAACTATCTCTGACAGACAAACAAACAAATCAACGCTATCAAAAAAATATAACCTCCTTGGCGGAGGTAAAGATACTGATAATGACATCTATAAGAGAAATTGGTTTAAGATATTTCGCAAGGATAGCGATCTTACAAATTCTACAAAGACTAGAGTTGCGGCATATTATTTATCATACCTAAGCATTTGCATCCGCAAATACGTCAACATCTAAATGTTCAAAATACCCAATTTGAAAATTTATGGATAGAAATTTTAATATCGAATGTAAAGCATTTAAATATTTTAAGTGATTGCAATAATCGAAGAAATTTTAATGAATTTTTTATTATACTATTTTCTGAATTATCACGAGCAACGATTGAAAATAAGCCAGTAATTCTTATAGGCGATTATAACCAAAATTATCTAAATAAGTATGATAATGCAAATGTTCATGTTGTTATAGACATTTTCGGATTGGAAGTACTCAATAAAACAATTCCAACTCATATAAATGGAAAAAGCTCATCTTCGATTGACTATTTAATTACAGACATTTCGAACTATAAGAGCTTCATTACGACAGTAACAGATTTTTTCATTTCCGATCATCAGATTACATGTGCAATATATGTTAAAATGAATGTCAACAAAGAGAAAAAATGGCTATGTTACAATGATTGTAAAAAATTTAACAAAGAAAAATTATTTTGGGACTTACTAAATCTAAATGGGCGTAACTATTATAACTCAATGTCCATTAATGAGAAACTAAGCTTTATCAATAATAATTTGGATCAATTATATAATAAACATTGTCCAGTTACAAAGAAGATCATTTCTGTAAATAAAAAGAGAATTCCCCGTTGAAAAATATGATTTCAGAAAATTCTAAGAAACATATTAACGAGAAACATCAAGCCTATAGAAGTTTGTGTAAAGATAAAAGTTATGAAAATATGAAGAAATATAAAATCTACAGAAATATTGCATCGAATAGTTCTAAACAAGATCTAAGTTCATTTTTGAAATCTTCATTGAAAAAATGAAAACATGTTCTCAAAAGTGGAAAT
>CABFPE010000131.1:78087-91383 GCA_900660155.1 Hofstenia miamia | reverse complement strand
GGAAGCACTTTTGAAAAACATATCGTTCAACTATATATACACATTAAAATCTGGATCTTGTAAGATTAATTATATCTCAAAAGAAATTTGCAATGCAATTAATAAAGCCGCACCAATTAAGTACCGCAAAGTAAAAGTAAAGGTGCGAAAATTTGCTTTATCAAATGCCGATGATAATTATATACGTGAACAAGTAAGCATTAAGAGAAAATTGTTTGAACTCGCTAAGACAGAGCCGACAACAACTAATTGGACTAATTACGAAAAATCAAAGAAGATAATTAAACAATTAAGAAATAAAAAATCTGCCTTAAACAGAAAAGGTTCTTTGATAAACTAAGCAATACAAACGAAAAATGGCGATATACTCATAAATTTTTGGGAAAAAGTAAAGGACTTTCAACTGACATTAACGAATTAAGTATTGATAACAAAATTACAACGGAAAAAACAAGAATAATAGACCATCTAAATGCAACATTTAAGGAACTTGGCAATTTCAAATTTTCTCCAATATAAGAGAAAGACAAACATTAATAAATTCCCAGCAAAATCATAATTTTCTTTTAGACTCGTATATGCAAATGAACTAGAAACCATAATAAAAAATTTAGACAGAAATACATCAACTGCATCCTATAATCTTCCAATCTTTATTATTAAACGTCATTTTCATATCTTTAGTGAACATCTTCTATTCGCATTTAACCAATGTATTTTTGATAATGAATTCCCTGATATATTTAAGAAATCAGACATAAGCCCTATATATAAAAAAGGNTTTTAGACTCGTAAATGCAAATGAACTAGAAACCATAATAAAAAATTTAGACACAAATAAATCAACTGCATCCTATAATCTTCCAATCTTTATTATTAAACGTCATTTTCATATCTTTAGTGAACATCTTCTATTCGCATTTAACCAATGTATTTTTGATAATGAATTCCCTGATATATTTAAGAAATCAGACATAAGCCCTATATATAAAAAAGGCGATCCTCTAAGCGCACAAAATTATAGACCAATTTGCATTGGCCATCCTTTCAGTAAACTATTTGAAAAATTATTAAATAATCAAATAAATGCAAATTTGATATCTGAAAATATTCTTTCGAAAAACCAATTTGGTTTCCGTAATGGGTTTAGCATTTAAGATGCAATTTTGTCAATATCACAGCAAATAAAATCAAATTTAGCTTCTAATAAATGTAGTTGTGTTGCCCTTCTCGATTTGAATAAAGCGTTTAACTTTGACATACTGAAAGACAAATTAATGCATTATAATTTTGATGACAACGCTATAAATTTGGTAATGAACTTTCTTATAAATCGACAGCAACGAGTTATACTTAATGGCACAAAATCAAAATATATTACAACTAACCGTGGGGTACCTCAAGGAACAGTTCTTGCCCCCATCCTATTCTCACTCTACGTAAATGATATAACGAAAAAGATAAAAAACAGTAATATTTATCAATATGCGGACGATACCTGTCTCATAAGTACTAATGTAAATGCCTTTAATGCTACAAACATTCTCCAAAATGACATCGAACATTTAACAAAGTATTTCTCATATAATCAATTGAAAGTAAATATTGAAAAAACACAATTTATAATTTTCTCGCTTAAAACATTTAAAAATTTCACAAAAAACATTGAATTAAATATAAATCAAGTACCAATAAAGCAAAGTGAATCAATAAATTATTTAGGTGTTGAGATTGACAATGATTTAAATTTCGAACAATTTTTAATGACTAAAATTAAAAAAATGGCTTCTGGAGTTAGGTATCTTTACCATCTGCGAAACGTCTCAAATATATACATAAACAATTAATAAATTCTTTTTGTTTATCTCATTTTCAATATTGCTCATTTCTCTTTACAAACATAAATTCAAAATATCGCATACTTCTGTCTAAAACCTTCAATTGGTCTCTTAAAACACTTAACTTTGCGCAAAAAACACGACAGTTCATCCGTCTATAGAATTCAATATAAAATATTAGCTCCTTATTACAGAATTCAAATGCATATGGTATCAATATTATTTTAGTGTAAATCTGATACACCTTCTCTTTCATTTTTAAAACAATATATTAAGTTAAATGAACGTTCTCATAAATTTTTATGCTTAGATAAACATTCATATAGTTTTCACCACATAGCAACTAAAATTTGGAATAACTTAGACCATGAAATTAAAATGGAAATTAACTACAAAAAATTTAGAAAAAAAGTGCGAACATTCCTCTTTCACAGACAATGCATACTTAATGACAATAATACACTACACTCCTTCGAAAATTTCGTATGATCCTAGATAATGTACACACACACACACAAATCCCCAACAAACACACACCACACAATTATATATGTATATGTTACTATTATTTTGTAAAAAGTTTTTAGTTTATAGTCTTGTACCAAAGATTTTTCGCAATAAATTGCTTTTGACTCTTTTGTCTGCTATGTACGGTTTTGTAATAATTCGGTCCACTTTGTTCAATTTTGTGTAATTATTCAGTCCGCTGTGTACTTTCACATTTATATTATAGCCAATATCAATTAGTCTAAATAATGCATAAATATGTTAATAGCTCAAATTCCTTTAAGTTCGTAAATGATTTCTTAAAACACAATCAAAGAAACAAAAAACTTTTTAGCAATATTAATCGCAAAGATTCATTTACATTTATGTGTTCGAAATTGTGGAATGATCTAAATGTGGAAATTAAATCTTAATATTATTATTATTATTATTATTATTATTATTATTATTATTATTATTATTATTAGCAATTATTAATTGGAATTACAAATGAATTAAGCACCTGGACTCAATTTATATAAATTTTAAGCCCTTTAAGTAAGGTGCATATTTATATTTTAGTATATTTATATTTGTTTGTGTGTTAGTTTGTAGTTCTTGTTACTAAATTATGCAATAAATTTGCTTTAACTCTTATCCTTATTGGCGCTGTTTATTATGGAATTTATACGTAGCACCATTTTTGCGTTTTGGGTGGCAGTGCAATGTTGTATCCTTTAAACTTTGTACACATACTTGAATATATACTATGCAGATTGTAGCAAAAAATCAGCTTAAAAAATTAGTTTTTTGATAGTGTACTCTGAAATTATTAATATTATATTATTTTCCATAAAAAATTATCATTTTGAGTGCTATGTTTACATTTTGTAAGCAGTGCGCCGTTTTTATTGAATAATTTTGTTTATTCTTGCATTAAATATATAATTCTAAATTCTATTTCATATTTAGTTAAAAATGTCAGAATCTTTCTCTGATAATGATTTTGAGGAGCTCACACAGATGATGGATATCAGCAATATTAATGACAGAGAATATGTGTCTTCATCTTCTAATTTGAAGCACGGTGTTAAAAAAGCCAGCCTAAAGTTCAAAATTGTCTTGTGTGCAACAAACGCATTTCCAGATGGCATGCTCATATTGGTTCTCATGAAAACATAAGACATCGAAAATTTATCCTATCATTTTATAGAACAAGGCACTTAGAGAAGTGTACCAGTGCAGTTTATGCATAAATAGCTTTAGGAATGCTAATCGACACCAATGTTCTAGAGAACACATAGTGAGAATCAAAGACCCAAATACGTAAATCCATTCTTTCAATTAATTAATTAATTCTAAAATTCATATATGTTTAAAAAATTAGATTTTGTTAAGCTTATAAATTTCTAAGTATAATATTCTTAATCTTGGATTTATGCATATAGATATCGTGAATTCCTTAGAGAAGCAAGAGATTGTTTTCAAATAGATACAATTGAAGTGGATCCCATTGTTATACGCTATGCCAACTATAAGTATAAGCAATTATTAAAGCAAAAATTGCGCACTAGAAATTTTCAAGAGTGTTTCATTTCAATTACAACTGTCTCAGTAAAATGATTTCATTTACAGATAGACTACGAAAACCAGAAAGACTTGAAGACTTTGTTCAAAAGGAAAGAGAAAAAGCAACTTAAAGCAGCCTCTGTTACATTTTATCTAAATTGTGTTAACCTTTATCGGGTCATTTCACTACATTTTGTAGACACAGCATTTTGCCAATATAATGCTAAAACAATAAAGGCAAGATTCAAATTTTGTGACACCGTGCAGAATACCCAAAGGTACAAATATATAACAGTGACACAACTATGCATTCGATAAATAATTGTATTGATCAAAGAAATGTTTAAAAGGTTGTGTTGACTACAAATGTAGACAAATTTATGTTATATATATTTTCCATCAATTACTGTAGATAACAATGTTCTTTTGAAATTCAATTAGATTTATCATCGAATAGAGCTCTCTAGATTTGTTATTGGAAAATAACTTACGGAATCATAATAAGAAGTTATCTCAAGGTGATTGAACTTCAGTGCTACGTAAGGAATGACGATGACAATAGTTCCAATGAACCCATACTCCAATATGATGAAATTAGCTACTAACTAAATCCAATAAGTACAGTATGACGACAAAGAAATATTTTGACTCAAGTGGCGCGTATAGTTTTATAAATCCAGATTGTGAAAGGGACGCTTTTCTGCTTTTTATTTCTGAAGATTGCATCCTTCTTGTTCAAATTCCCCAAATTCAGAGATTAAGTGATAATTGGAATCTTATGGAGAGCTGGCTCGGATAGAGAAAATTTTATAATGCTTGGAAAGTTGACAGAAAAGCGACAGTCATCCATTATATTTTGCAGTAATGTCACTCCAAAATTCAAATATTTTTACGTTGTGCCAGGTTTGATAATTTCCGTAATCGAACTAAGAGACGTGAGCTGGATGTCTTAGCAGCATTCAGGAAATTCTGGGATTTATTTCAATTATTATTGCTACAATTTTATGTTCCTGATGATGTGTTAACAGTAGATGAGCAGTTTCTTGGCAATCGTGGAACAGTAAAAAACAAACCGCGCCAATATGGTCTTAAGATTTTCTGGTACTGTGAATCATTAACTCGGTATGTATTGACGGCCGATATATACTTAGGTCGTAAACCAAAAGAACCACTTCATCGAAACTTAGGCAAAGATATTGTAATGAAACTTTGTAAGCTATTTTTTGGAACAGGTGATATTGTAATAGACAACTTTTTTACTAGTCACCAATTAGCTGCTGACTTTTTGAAGGTTGAAGGAGAACCTCACTCTGCTAGGAACTGTTCGTAGTAATCGCAAACAAATACTTCAATTTATAAAGAACATAGATCTCAATCAATATGAATTCAAGCTCATTTTTGATCATACTAATCAAATTACTGCAGCAGCATGCTGTCCAAAACGTAATCGACAAGTCATTTTGCTGAGCTCATCACTGGGGCAACCATAAGTCAATAAGGTCAAAATTTTTCTCTGACTTCCAATCATTCTAAAAACGCTTCCAGACATGTTTTTTATACACGTATGGGTGTTTGGATACTCTTGATAGGTCAAAATAAAGTCAAAATTTTTGTTTTAAGTCAATAAAGTCAAAAAAATTATTTAAGATCAATAAAGTCAAAATCATGTTGAATTTGGATATAGAGAAGAATATTTGAGGGCATTTTTGCGCATTTTTCCGCATAAGTTGGCCTTTTTTATTACATTTTGTGTGTTAATTAGCAAAACACCCGATTTAGTTTGCTTTTTGCAGGGTCAAGTAAGGTATTCTGATTAGAGTTGTTTCAAGCTTTGAACGACCTTTGCAAAAGCTTATTCATAACGCCAAACAGAATACCTATTTGCCAGGCTTGCACGGTGGGGCGAGAATTCCCACCCCGCAACGGCCCACATGCGGGGATTCGTGATGTAAATATTAAAATTTGGCAGTGAAATGTGTTTAAATTTGAGAGTGGTGATAATTGCTTTGTGAAATTATTCCACAGTACCGCGTGTTTCACCTACTTAAAATTTCAATTTCGTCAAACAACAAAAGTGATTGAAACACCGCACACGTGTATGGCCACCCTTATTTACAAACCACTTGACAACTAGAACACAGTTGGATATATTCTACTCCAACCAGATAACGTTTGCTAAGAAATTACTCACTCTATTCAAATTTGACATTCTACTCATTGTTTCTTTTATTGCATTGTTGTACAAAATGCCAAAATATGCTGAATCAGACGCTTCCAAAATCCGCAATATTGTTCGAAGCTATCCAAGTGAATTTCAACTAACTGCAGACTCTAGGAAGCTTTATTGTAAGTTGTGTGAAGTTGTTGTACAGCACTCAAAAACATTCTTTGTTGACAGTCACAGGAATAGCGGACGCCACAAACGAAATCTCAAAAGAACAGACAGTTCAGTGGTTCAACAGCAGTCCACACTTAGATTTGCTACTGAGTCTTTTGGAGAAAGGGTAATCCGGGCTTTCCTTGCAGCCAATATTCCACTTCACAAGCTGAGGAATCCAGCTCTTCGGTCATTGTTTTCAGATATTGGTAAACCCCTTCCCAGTGAATCATGGTGTCGTGAAAAGCTGAGCGTGATATCCTCCCTGGAAAGTGAGAGAATCAAGGAGATCATTGGAGGAAAAGAAATGTTCATGGTCACCGATGAAACAGAAATAAACAATAGAAAATATATTCATATTCTGGTCGCCACTGTTGACGCTCCGGAAACAACATACCTTTCTATGTGTAAGGAATTGTCCGGTGCCGTTACTGCCCAGTGTGTTGTGCAGCACATTGATGACATGGCAAAAGAGCTCGGTGTTCATAGAGATAATTTTGTCCTGCTCCTCAGTGATGCAGCAGCATACATGAGGTCAGCAGGTGGGACATTGAAGATACTTTTCCCGCGTCTAAGTCATGTAATGTGTGTAGCGCATCTGCTGCACAACGTCTCAATGAGAGTGCGCTCAGGATATAAGAAAACAGATGAGCTAATTGCCGCAGTTAAAGCTGCGACTGTTAAAAACAAAACCAGACGCAACCAGTTTGCAGGAATCGGCTATCCGCCAACACCAATTATTACGAGATGGGGATCGTGGATTTCTGCAGCTGGGTATTATGCCGAAAAGCTGCCCCAAATCACAGCAATCATTGATGCATGGGAGGACACTGGAATTCTTGTGCACAAATGCAAAGCAGCCATTTCCAAGGATGGCCTATCAAAGGAGCTCGTTGAAATACAAACATGGTATAGCTGCCTGGTCAAATTGCTCGAGAGAGTAGAAGGGTCGAAATACACCATGCTTGACGCATCAAGTGACATGACAGCTTTGAAGGAAAAGCTAAACGGAGATCCTCTACAAGTAAAGGCATATCTAGAGAAACGATTGGAGAAGAACGAGCTTACGGAGATTGTGAATCTCACTCGTTCCGACATCTCGCCTGCCCTTTATTCCAAGCTTCAGAAATGTCCACCAACCTCAGTGACAGTTGAGCGAAGTTTCTCAATGCTCAACAAACTGTTGGCGTCTGATAGACATTTTCTTCCTGAGAACTTGCATAAATACATGATGTTATACTACAACTCCAGTTAGCCACACTGTATCTGATGTACATTTGTGGTTGTACAAAATGTAACTGTATCCCTTTTTTGAAATAAATTTTCAAAAAATCACAACCAGTTTCTTATTGTTTATGCATAGCAAGGTTCTTTTTCTATAGGTCAAAATAAAGTCAAAATTTGAAATTTATAGGTCAAAATTTCAGAAAATAAAGTCAAAATTCCGGTTGCCCTACTCATCACATACAAATAAGAAGTAATCGATGATGCGAAACGCAAACCAATGCGAATTTACGATTATAATGTAGGTAAAGAAGTGTGGATCTAGTGGATTGAAATGTTTTCTTGTTGAAGAAAAACTGTGCAATGGTCATTATTGCTATTCTTCAACTGTTTGGATATTGCGGCATATGATGCTTTCATCAAAATGAAAAAAAAGAGATACGAACACGATCGGAAATATTTCCTAAAAAAGCTTTCTTTTCAATTAGGCAAGGAATCAGCAGAAACCCGTTTTGTCAACAATAACTGTATCTATCCTATGACAAGAATGTGTGCTAATTTATCAATCTACCACTGCCTGATCGAATTACTTGAAGTTCTGGGCCATCCAGATGTTTTATCTGTAAAGCGCAGTCCCGCATCAATACGGACTACAAAATTAAGTCACTTGACCTTTTAAATATGTAAACTTTATTGACCTGATGAGGGTTAAGACATTTATAAGATATGTAAATACTAAAGAATCTCATCTAAAAATTAATGCCACAAAGTGGAGTGATACAATTCAAGACGTAAAACTATTCTATAACAAAGAAAAGGGACGTGAGAGTGCTCAACCCTCTAAGGTTCATTTTGAATTTATAGATGACCAATTTATGATTTTTGTTGCAAAATAATGCATGCAAGCTAAGTGATGATTGTGTTTTAGATAAATATTGCTGTTATTTGAATTTTAATCATTGACAATCTCCATTAGCACTATATAGAAGAATTGTATATTGACAAATTAACATGACTTTTACAGGGTAAGTGTTTTTCTACTCCATGATTTGCAGTCTGATAATTTTTATTACTTAACAATGAATATATATTCTATTGTAGTATGTTGAAATGCCATAACATTATATTTTACTATATCTTATATACTTACAAGTACATGCACAAAAAATATGTGTTGCGCAAACGCAACATTGGGCATTTATATCAGTTTTTGCAAAATTTGGTAANTATATATATATATTTAGGTGGTCAATAGCAGAAAAAAAGCGAAAATCTGTAAAAATCCCCAATGCCACTAAAATGTACAACTTACATATGGGTGGTGCAGACTTAATAGATCAAGCTATCAGTAATTACCGAATAAATATAAGATCTCGGAAGTGGTACTGGCCAAATTTTTCTTGGCTAGTAGATTTAGTCTGTGTATCTCAAATTCCTTGACCTGAACTTTCTCAATAAATGCAATAAAATTCTCTCCCGCTATCAGTGGCTCACGATCCTCTTCTAAAGTTCGATTTCTTTTACCTCTCATTTACAAAGCTAATTTCATAATTTCAAAACCTGAAATCGATTTGTGGTTACTGGTAGTCATTTCAAACAACGCATCCTCTTGTTTTTTCTATCTGCTATCTCTGAATACGGCTTTTTATCTAAATGCAACTCATTTCCTTTCTGCAATTCCTCCTCTTGTCATCTTTGCATCTAGTTTTCACTGTTTTTCTCTTGTCATTTTTTTGTTTGTTTGTAAATGTTATTTTATTGTTGTATACACCATTAATTTCGGGTAAATTCATTATTATTATTATTATTATTATTATTATTATAAATTGCATAATCAGGGTTGCCGTTTTGAAAATTATTATTTTTATTGAGATTTGTCGTACTGTACACTAAATACCACTATATTGGTTTGAAAGTGTAAAGAAGCATAAAACATGTTAAATTAATATAGATTATGTTTATTTTAGATTATATATACGTATTTTACTATCTATAAATTACATGAGCATATAGATATCTAACAAATATAGGGATACTTTTAGTGATGGATAATAGCGAATTTTGACTATGCTGATGAAACTGATTTGTTGGAGGTTGCAGTAACAGGAACAAATTTTTGGTTAAACCAAAAAAAGAGGAGGTGTTAGAAGAAGGCAACTTAAAAAGCAAAAGTGTGTAATTTGTCACAAAGAAAGGAACAATGAGAGATCATTTGAGCAGACATCATTTGGATGTGAAAATGCGTACGCTTTTGTTATCATTTTAGAGGACAAAACTTCTAAAAAAAGTTTTTCAATGTAACCAGTGTCTACTATGATTTGCATTCTGATGAATGTGATGAACCTCTGCTAATTGGTAAAAAACCTTATTCAACAATTGAGTTTCCACATGAGCTAAGGCACATTCTGGATGAAATCCCTGCCATATTGCATCCCGTTTTGGAAAAATATCAAGAATATCTACTGGCAAGGTATCAAGTCGTGGAATTACATGAGACAGTGTTAAGAAACAAAGTGGTAATTCAGTAATACAAATGTGGAATTGTATGTTTGACTACAAAACAGTTGAAAGAGCCCACACTCCTTGTTAATTTTTTGCAAACTACTAAAAACAGAGAATTGCAAAAAGCTTTGTCAATGATTGTATATCTTAGCACTATTAAACAAATTGTTGAGCATATTTATTTCGTGAAACCCGAGTACGATTCTGTAAGAAACGTTGGTTTGCTTGCATTAAAGAATTAAATAATTCTTATAACATAGCAAGAGGACGTGAGTCCTCTATTGCAGCAGCAATATTGTTTGAAAAATGCCAACAAATGAAATAATTCAACGCCTTCATAATGATTCCTTAAAACTATTGGAAAATGAGCAACTATCTTTCATTGAACAAAAAGCTCTGGATTTTTTTGTACTACAGACAAGGCTAGTGTGAAGATCTGCGCCCCTTTTGGCATTAACTGTTCCTGACTTTCGAAAATTAAAATCAGATACTGACTTTGTCTTTAGCCGAAACCATAAAACTGGTTACAAATTTACAGTTGCAATACGGATTGAAGCTAACCAAAGAATGTGGATTGCAAAACTTCTAGAAACTTTTCAACAAAAGTATGATAAGCTGCACTTGTATGATTTAGAACTTCAGCAAATAAAATGGAAACAGCAATTAGTAGATACATTGTTGAAATTGCTAATAAATATTTCCCCATGCAAGAAAATTTGTTGATACTTATATGTAACGGGAAAATATTCCCAAAAATATAAGGCAAGTACATTATTCACAAACGGCCCACGATAAAGCAACTGGAAGAAAGCACTATGTTGCACCGCCAACACAAGCGCAGGCATCGCAACTATTAAATGTATACAAGTCTAAACTTACAGGANGCAAGTACATTATTCACAAACGGCCCACGATAAAGCAACTGGAAGAGAGTACTATGTTGCACCGCCAACACAAGCGCAGGCATCGCAACTATTAAATGTATACAAGTCTAAACTTACAGGACGGCAATGTACTGCAACAGATGAACCTTCATGTTTGTATTCCCTTGAAATTCTAACAATGATAGTGAATGGATCGCCAGAGACTTTTCACAGAGTCTATTGCCTCAAAAAGACCAAAGAAAACACGAATAGACAAAGACAAATTTTCAAACGCTTTGCAAACATTTAAGGGACGTGGTTGGACTGATTAGAAGGAAGTACTTAAATATTTGACAGCAATCTATAAGGTAATTTCTAAAAAAGAGAAACTTAAAATTCTCATGCAAAATTCATTTAAAACTGATGATTCTATAATAGCCAAAATTTACTAGAAAATATATTCTGCAGTTCAATATGCGCGGAACTGAGTATATTTTGTTTGTTTTTTATTATGTGTCTATCCTTTATAGTTTGTAGTTCTTGCATATTTTTTGTAAATATAGCTTGTAACTAAATCGTATTTTTTGAAAAATGTACTATACCTTTTGCAGGTCGATTTCATTCTTATGAAATCCATTTTCATTCTAATGCAAACCATTTTCATTTAAAAGAAATACATTTTCATTCTCGAAGAAAAGCAATTTCATGTTAACGGAAATCCATGTAAGAGTATCTACTGTATCCATATATTACACTTTATATATACTTATATATAATAAATACAAACAACCAATCACAATGCGTCATACTGACAGTATTCGATAAAGAATTTCTGTCAACAACTGCACAATACTCGTAGGAATGCCTCGAGGAAAATACGATCGAACTGGCGTACGTCGCGGCCGCTATAAGTCGCACACATCTGTGGATCGTAAAAGAGTTATCAATGCCTGCATGGATGGAAGTGATTGGCGCGGAATTGCAAATATGTAATTGGAATCAAAGAAAAGACAGCAACAGAATGGATTAAAAGAATGGCGTTTGAGCCTGAGAAAAAAGGTGGACTCATTTTCTTAAAAAAGCGACCTCGGATTATCGAAGCAATTGTCGAATGGATTGATGAGGATCCTACACTTACATTGAAATGTGTCTCACAACGAGTATTTGATCATTTCGGAGTAAGAGTGTGTAACAGCACAGTGAAGAATTGGCTTGATTCTCAATTGTTTACAGTGAAGAAGCTGAGACCTCAACCAATCAACATGAACTCAGCAATAAATAAAGAACTTCGATCTCGTTATGTGGAGAAGCTACTTGATCAACGATCTCAGGGGCGCACCATAATTTGGCTTGATGAAAGCAACTTTAATCTTTTTTGTAAGCGAACGGAAGGTCGCTCTAGAATTGGAACAAGGGCAAAAATTATAAAGCCGTCTTGCAAAGGAGCAGACCTTCATTGCATTGCTGCTATGACTGCAACACAAATAATTAAATTCACAACGAAGCGAGGATCCGTGAGTTAATTGACCAATGCNCTCAGGGGCGCACCATAATTTGGCTTGATGAAAGCAACTTTAATCTTTTTTGTAAGCGAACGGAATGTCATCTCGTTTTTAATACCAACTTGTTTATTAACCATTAATTTATACCTTTTGCAGGTCGATTTCATTCTTATGAAAGCAAGGATCATACAACGCTGAAATGTGTAATCAATGTATCCGTGAGTTAATTGACCAATGCATTGAAGATGGATTAAATCAACCAACAATTATCCTGGATAAAGCGCTGGTGCATACCCAGGATAACGCCCTGGTGCATACCCAGGTGGAAACTGTGGTTCACGAGGACGATGATTTTTATTGATCCAATAGAACTTTATTGGAGCTCATTCAAAGCTGAAGTCAAACGAAAACTTCAGGAAATGATGCCTCAATTCTTATCATACCAACGAATAGGACAAGGACTGTCAATCGACGAATTCCGAATGCGAAAACTTGAATCAATCGCCCAATCATCAACAACTCATGCAAATCCTCAAAATCTGTCAGGATTCACGAATCACTTAGAAAGATACTATCCAACAGCGTTACGAGCTGAGGATCTTGTGGAGATTCCTTGATTACATTCACAAAACTTTTTATATTTATACACGTATTTGTTCGTGAGTTTACTTTTGTAAATTTATTTATTACATTGTTTGATTGTATAATCTTAAACATTCTATATAATTAGGCTGATATATTTGGTAACATACAAAGCAAAAGAGGAATGTCTATAAAAACTTATAACTAAAAACTTAAATAACTAGAAACCCGGATATATATATATATATATAAAGTGTAATAGATGGATCCAGTAGATACTCGTACATGGATATTAAATATAAAAAAAGTTTTTAAAAAAGGATGAAAATGATTTCCGTTAAAATGAAATTGCT
>CABFPE010000131.1:51214-74433 GCA_900660155.1 Hofstenia miamia | reverse complement strand
AAAAAGCTCTGGATTTTTTGTACTACAGACAAGGCTAGTGTGAAGATCTGCGCCCCTTTTGGCATTAACTGTTCCTGACTTTCGAAAATTAAAATCAGATACTGACTTTGTCTTTAGCCGAAACCATAAAACTGGTTACAAATTTACAGTTGCAATACGGATTGAAGCTAACCAAAGAATGTGGATTGCAAAACTTCTAGAAACTTTTCAACAAAAGTATGATAAGCTGCACTTGTATGATTTAGAACTTCAGCAAATAAAATGGAAACAGCAATTAGTAGATACATTGTTGAAATTGCTAATAAATATTTCCCCATGCAAGAAAATTTGTTGATACTTATATGTAACGGGAAAATATTCCCAAAAATATAAGGCAAGTACATTATTCACAAACGGCCCCCGATAAAGCAACTGGAAGAGAGTACTATGTTGCACCGCCAACACAAGCGCAGGCATCGCAACTATTAAATGTATACAAGTCTAAACTTACAGGACGGCAATGTACTGCAACAGATGAACCTTCATGTTTGTATTCCCTTGAAATTCTAACAATGATAGTGAATGGATCGCCAGAGACTTTTCACAGAGTCTATTGCCTCAAAAAGACCAAAGAAAACACGAATAGACAGAGACAAATTTTCAAACGCTTTGCAAACATTTAAGGGACGTGGTTGGACTGATTAGAAGGAAGTACTTAAATATTTGACAGCAATCTATAAGGTAATTTCTAAAAAAGAGAAACTTAAAATTCTCATGCAAAATTCATTTAAAACTGATGATTCTATAATAGCCAAAATTTACTAGAAAATATATTCTGCAGTTCAATATGCGCGGAACTGAGTATATTTTGTTTGTTTTTTATTATGTGTCTATCCTTTATAGTTTGTAGTTCTTGCATATTTTTTGTAAATATAGCTTGTAACTAAATCGTATTTTTTGAAAAATGTACTATACCTTTTGCAGGTCGATTTCATTCTTATGAAATCCATTTTCATTCTAATGCAAACCATTTTCATTTAAAAGAAATACATTTTCATTCTCGAAGAAAAGCAATTTCATGTTAACGGAAATCCATGTAAGAGTATCTACTGTATCCATATATTACACTTTATATATACTTATATATAATAAATACAAACAACCAATCACAATGCGTCATACTGACAGTATTCGATAAAGAATTTCTGTCAACAACTGCACAATACTCGTAGGAATGCCTCGAGGAAAATACGATCGAACTGGCGTACGTCGCGGCCGCTATAAGTCGCACACATCTGTGGATCGTAAAAGAGTTATCAATGCCTGCATGGATGGAAGTGATTGGCGCGGAATTGCAAATATGTAATTGGAATCAAAGAAAAGACAGCAACAGAATGGATTAAAAGAATGGCGTTTGAGCCTGAGAAAAAAGGTGGACTCATTTTCTTAAAAAAGCGACCTCAGATTATCGAAGCAATTGTCGAATGGATTGATGAGGATCCTACACTTACATTGAAATGTGTCTCACAACGAGTATTTGATCATTTCGGAGTAAAAGTGTGTAACAGCACAGTGAAGAATTGGCTTGATTCTCAATTGTTTACAGTGAAGAAGCTGAGACCTCAACCAATCAACATGAACTCAGCAATAAATAAAGAACTTCGATCTCGTTATGTGGAGAAGCTACTTGATCAACGATCTCAGGGGCGCACCATAATTTGGCTTGATGAAAGCAACTTTAATCTTTTTTGTAAGCGAACGGAAGGTCGCTCTAGAATTGGAACAAGGGCAAAAATTATAAAGCCGTCTTGCAAAGGAGCAAACCTTCATTGCATTGCTGCTATGACTGCAACACAAATAATTAAATTCACAACGAAGCGAGGATCCGTGAGTTAATTGACCAATGCTTTGAAGATGGATTAAATCGACCGACAATTATCCTGGATAACGCGCCGGTGCATACCCAGGTGGAAACTGTGGTTCACGAGGACGATGATGTGCAAATCCTACGCTTGGCCCCATATGCATTTTTATTGAATCCAATAGAACTTTATTGGAGCTCATTCAAAGCTGAAGTCAAACGAAAACTTCAGGAAATGATGCCTCAATTCTTATCATACCAACGAATAGGACAAGGACTGTCAATCGCCGAATTCCGAATGCGAAAACTTGAATCAATCGCCCAATCATCTTCAACTCATGCAAATCCTCAACATCTGTCAGGATTCACGAATCACGTAGAAAGATATTATCCAACAGCGTTACGAGCTGAGGATCTTGTGGAGATTCCTTGATTACATTCGCAAAACTTTTTATATTTATACACTTATTTGGTAACATATAAAGCAAAAGAGGAATATGCATAGAAACTTTTTTACACTGCATGACCAAAAAAAATCAAAAAAATTATAATGGGTAAAGAACATAGCACAATGCACTACTTTAATCATACAGTGAGTTTCAGGGCAAACAAAAGCATAGGACGACCATGGACATGAAAATGTCGCTCTGTATAAGGTGAAGTGTATAAAGCGAAAGCCAATTCTTAATTAAGGTTGTCGTAGTACAGAGCGACAGTGTCTGCTAATTATTATTATTATTGTCATTATTATTATTATATTATCATTTTTTCGCAGCTATGAAAATGATTAAATGTAAGCTTCATCAATTCATTAACAGTTCAAATCATGTGCAAAAAAAGAAAAAATAAACTTCTTAATCGTCCGGATGAAATAGCATTGTCATTGTGAATGCCAGAAAAATACGTTGGTACAAATTTTGAAAACCTAATAATTGTTAGTGAAACAGTTTTCTAATCCAACTCTACCAAAACAGAAGTTTTCACAATTTAACCCACCCTAATCACAGTTAGTTTTAAGATTACCTGAAGAAACCAAACTCGAATAGTTGGTGCAAATTCTCAAAATCAATTGCTTAGATTCTTTTTACCCTCATCTGATGCATTGTAATGTTGACAAATATTCTTTCAAATAGACTACATCAAATCACTCGATCAATTTTCACAGCCGGCAACAACTTTTAAGAAAACATTGTGGCGTAAAACGCTGGCTTGCAATACGGAACAGGGCGGGTACGGTTTTAAATATAGCCAGGAACTATATATGAAAGAAAAGATACCTTTACGAAATAATCAAATCCTTTCGATTTTTCGTCAAACGTGTTTCCCAATTCATAACACAACTTGCCATAACAACGCCACAGCGGAGCATATGAACTAATCTGAGAGGTCAGGAATCCAAAAAGTTCAAGGAGATTCTTATGGTATTTTCTAAAGGAAAATTCACCAAATATTAAATAAATCACTTTATATTTATTCAATAAACCAGTAGTGTAATAAAACACAAAATTACATCATCAAATATTTATAAAGTAATTATAATAATTGTAGAACGTATGTAAGGAAATTTTGAAACACAATAGAATAGAAACTATTCAATGTTATGTCATAGGCTTAAACAGATCAGACATAGAGCAATATATGCTAATGGAAAGAGACACTTAGACTGAAGATGACTACAGGAAGGCATATTTTTATATTACGAGGTGAACATTGACAAACCTACCTGCCTGTCTTCATATAATATTGACAAATTTAACATAAATTGTTGCACATTAAAACTCAACCTTAAATAACATAGTATATTTTTACGCGAACGTTTTACAAAGGTTTCATGAATATGCCAAGTACGTAATCTATTAAAAATGAAGATAGCCTTAGTGCTTCGTGTACCTATTTTTTTCATTGACAAATGTTTTATTCATGAACTTATAAATAGATTGGATTACTCGGAACAAACTGAATATTATTGTAAAGTAATACTATTAAATACAGTATAAAATTAAGAAACCTTGCACCAAAGCCATGTAGATCGGGCGTATCGTTAATGACGCTATGCGTAAGCACTTTCAAGGCATCAGGATCTACTTCTTTCAGATCTGGACGATTGTGCGCAATATTTCGCATAGAACGTATGGCATCCACAAAATGTTTAATGTCCAAAGATGTGTATAACATGTTTTCCCATATTCTCCAATTATTATAATCACCTCTCAAAGCCTCAGTAAGTGCTCTATGAGCCCGAACTTTATGACCCAGTCTAAAGGCAAAACACTTAAAATAGGGAAAGTACTGCATACATTAGCTTATTTCTACTCATCAAATGAAATTGCGAAAGTTAAGTAAGAACAGATTTTTGAAAAAAATGATATCCAACTTTATTAAGAAATTACAAACTGAATCTAGTTGACGAATATGCTTTACCATTGAAGAATGCACAATGACAACGCATATTCGTTTCCAAGAAAAGAGAGATTTCAAAACACAACGGTATTACTAGCATTTCTGGTGTTTATAAAGGTAAGGGTGAGCCTATTCGCACATTGTGATCAAAAGAAGAAGATTGCTGTTACGTAAATCAGTTTTTGTCGAGAAATCGGTATGAAATATAATCCCAAAGTATCTGCTCTTTGATTTGATTGTGGCACGGAGTGAACGCTCAAATTAACAATATTTTCACATTATTTATGGGCATTCATCCCTTTTTAACCCTCTACTGCATATGAGGACAAATTCGTCCGCTTATTCAAATATACTGTTTTACAATATTTAGTCATGTTTATTCATGTTGTGCGTGCAATAATATAATTTCTAGTTTTTTCCCAAATTTTTAAAAAACTTGTAGTTCTTCATGTTTAATCCGTTCGTTTTATAAAATATATTGCATCACCAGTAAAGGTTACAGAATGTATAAAATTCAATGTATTTAGGAATAAATTTAACTGCTGGAAACATATTTTTTTACATTTGTATGCATAAATGGACGAATCTGTCCGCTAATTATGAATATAATAAAATATAATAATTTTTGGTTTAAAATGACCTAATTTGTTATTTTTACTATTGTTAAAAAATGAAAAAGTACGAAAAATTTTTTTAAGACGCATGAAAAATAAATTATGCAGTAAAGGGTTAATACGTAACTGCTGATGAAACCAATGTTTTATCTAGCAGGCGATGCAGTTTTCGGCGATAGCCTACTTGCAAACAAAGTTATTTTCACTTTGCGATGTTTGTATACAAGAGACTGCTTCCGGACGCGACGTTAAGGTGGAAATTGGGCGTGAAGTAGTTAACAAGCGTGTTGTTGATGTGCGAGAGGTTGTTCTGTAATCTACAAATAATTTGGATATCGATAGAAACATTATTACTGATATTTTGTTCAGCATTGTATCTTGCAGAAACTTGAAATTTTTTATATTTACAAACATACATCAATTGAAAAGAATATTCCAACATTAATATTTAAGAGATTTGCAACTATGCTAATTAACAAAATGAAGTTATGAAGAAAAAATTGCCTTATAAAGCACACCGCCAGGTTACTCCATGCCTCGCCATTATCTGGTAGCAATGCGCAATAATTCTGAAAAGCCTTTGCAGCCAGTTCATATTTCTCGGAAATCATTGCAGCGCAACCCAAACTATACCATGCCCCTATGTGGATGTGATTGACTTTAACAGCACGACTTAGATATTCAATCGCCTTTCCCCAATCCTAAAAAATTCCAATAAATTGAAATATATATTACATGGTAACTTCAGAAATCTCAGCCTTAAGATAAAATACAGAAGCCAACAATATAGAGAAATAGCATTTTGATTATTTTCGATCAAATCTATTAAAATTAAACTAAATGTACCTTATTTCCTATATAATAGAAGCCAAGAGATCGGAGTGCCCGAGCACTTTTCCCGTTTGACAAATCCAATGCCTTTAGGTAATGCGCAGGATCTTCACAGGCATCCCCATAGAGACACCACAGACGAGGAGTGGGGTCAGCGTCCAAGCGCTTCTTTATGAGGTCTTCGGCAACAGTTCGTCTGCCGAGGGAGTTCAAACAAGATATAGCATCTTCCCACATTTCGAGCAGCTCAAATATTTCTAACGCTGAAGCGGTATTTCCAATCGAGATGTGAATCTTAGCCCGCTCACCAAGCAGTTGAAATCTTGATGGAAGAGGAACACTAAAATCTCATCAGCATATTATCAGGGATTTTTACAAAAAATTTGCACAGCAATTAATGTATTAGATTGAATATATTTGACTATAGCAATCTCCAATAAAAATGTTTCTAAAAATTGTAGAAAAATGAACCCATGTACACAAATAGCATCTATGCTAAACTAAAATTACTAAAATCTCAGATTATAGAGAACTGTCAAGCCATGATTAACACACTTATTTGCATTGCTAAAAGCTAGCTTTATGAAATTCGTAAAGTTTTGAAAAAAGACACATCAAAATAGACGCTAGCGATTATTATGATCTGAATTTTTTAAAACCATTAACCAAAAATGTAAAAATAAAAACAAAATCCTAAAAACTGATAAATCCGTAAACACTGCAAATTTAGTTCACCCTTTATAGGTAGTTGCAAGACAACGCAATTTAAATCCATGTACAATGAAACAAATTTCATTGTCTAAGTTAAATACGAGAATAAATAATTTAAAAATTACTACCAACCTTAAAGATAAGTATCCCTTTTTACTAAGATCAAGTTTGTTTGAGGTTATATAATCCCAAAGTAGTTCTATTTGCATGAGGCTACGTTCCAAATAACGCATTTTTTCTTTTTCTAAGATACTCCTTTGGAACAGAGACCAAAATTGAACTGCGCATGAGAGAGGTTGTGTAAGCAAACCCTGAATGAATGCCTTTCTTTCGACATCAGTAACAGTTTCTCTAGCGCGACTGCGCATTTGGAGAAGTAGACTTGCGCATAAAACAGTTTGATGATGAGCTGATAGCGGTTGCAGAGCTACTTCTTCAGGGGAAGTGAACACAGTAGTTGGCAGTAATGTGTCATCTTCAAGAGCACGATCGACAGGAAGATCATCTTGTGTTAGTACAGGATCACTAGGTAGGTTACAATAATCTATTGTTTCTACCTAAAAACGATATTTGACTATATAGAAACGCATAATTGAAAAACAAATTAATAATCGAACGAATACTTTTAAAGAATTAATTTAATTTGTAAAAATAATTCAATTCTCATAAATTCTGGTAGTTATAGTTAAGATAAATGCAAGAAATTTAAATGCTACCTTAAGAAAAAGATTAACCGAATCATCTTTCTGAAACTTTGTATTTTTTCCCAAAGCACCTGAAAATGAATATTTTAATCCAACAGTCTCTAAAGCGGCTTTTACAAACGTTTTTTGTTCCACATGCTTGTGGAACGAAGCACTTAGCGCGGCCGACTCACATAACAATACAGCCTGCTCCGCCGATGTGAGTTTATCGAGTGAAGCATCGCTATCATTTTCATCACAGTCATTTTCCTCCAAATATGGAGCCAGTTTATTGAAAACATTTTGAAACAAAGAAGCGAGATAAGCAGTGGGTTCATCTAAAAACGCATTCCACATGTGTATACATCGCAGAGACCACACCAACTTGGTTGCTTCATCTATTGTACATTGATCATTACAATCCTAAAAATACTTTTGAATGTAAAAATTCAAATCATTAATTCTTACGCCTTTCTACAGAATCATCAAAATACACACAACATACGCTAAGTAAATAAGTAATTTTATGCTGTAGACTTTCACCAATTTGAGGCCTTATTCAATCAATCTTCGATATACCAAATACAGAAATAAAAATAAAATGAAAAATCGATTAAAAAATTCTAAATTTTAACCCATCAGAACTGATCCCCTGGGCTGCTGCAAGCAGACACAGTATAGGATAAAGACAGCAGCGGATTGGCTCATTAGCAACATTACATCATTGATATGTATGCCTATTCACGCTTTGCGGAATTGGATTAAATTATAAAACTGGTTGCCAAGTGAAAAGGCTACAATTGGGAAAGTACAAAGTATACTATGTATATATGTTATTAATATACTAAGTGAAACATGAATCAAATGGTGAATTTAATCAATCACAAAATATTGTGCAAGTAACATACAACTATTGGGAAAAAAACAAAATGGCGAAGACTAAAATACGAATCACCTGTTAAAATGTACGAAAAGTTTTATGCACATTTGTTTATGCATTTCAGAGGAAAGAATAGTTTTCTTCGTTTAAAAGAATAAGACACAGATTTTCACACATCATAATTCGTCGCTCGCCTTAGAAATAAAATGGTATATACATTGAAGTGGAACCTCAAAGCATGCACTTAGATCTCAAGACCTATAAATAATGTTAGTGAAGTTGTAGAAAACAGTGCATGATCTACAAACTAACACAACATTTTAAAGACAATCTTTATAATAATGCAGACGATCGTTTGAGCCGAAAATTCCGAATATCGCAAGATTTTTGCTTTGTTTTTTTGTTTTTCTATTCTGATAAATATGCATTAAAGCGAAATTTAATCAAGTTAATCATCATATTTATTGCTATCACTCATGCATTGTTTTGAATAGCAAATCTTTCCGGCAATATGAAAAAACGAATAAATTCAAGGGCAATGACTATAGAATAAAATGAGTGAAAAATTTCGCTATTTCGTTATTACCTAATGTAAACAGCGAGCTGTAGTCAATGGCGTCACTGTATATTTGGTCTTGGGGACCTGGTGTGAAATTTCAATATAGGACTCCATGTTTTATGTATTAAATTTTCAGTAGGTACGCTTCAGTACTTAATATTTTGTACATATATGTGTATAAGTACTTCATAAGTATTGCATTGAGCCTATAAAATTGTCTAAAATTGTTTATAAATGGTATTTTTTCTAATTCTGGGCCCCAAATATTTCGATATTTACCCAAATACTTCTACATTTTGCTATTTTGAGGAACAAAATACTTCAAATTCGAAACGTGGGAGTAATAAATTAGTTAAAAATTACTTCGAATAAGTTTTACTTCAATTTTGGAGAATAACATTTTTTGTAATTTGAGGGCCGGTGCCATCGCATCCCTTCAATGGTGCCACTGACTATAGGAACTAGAATGGTTAGATAATTCAACGTACACGAACAAAAAATTTAGTGTCGCTTTACATTTGTAACGTTAATGGCAAAAATTACTTGTGCATGACTCTCACCTAATTATATTTGAAATAAGACTTTAAAATCCATGTATTTCCTATTTTTCATAAACATTGGTGTTTTATAGTAAAAACAAATGTATGTTTGTCCAACAATTAATCATTATCCAGTTGACGAAATCCGACATTATCTTGTAAAAACGACAATTTCTGGCAATGTTTGAAAACGATAATGGTAAAGGACAATCTATTGAAATATATTACAATATTCGTTGTGGACTTTATTTCATATTTTTGAATAACTCACCAGGGCTGCCAAATATAATAAATGAAAACGGTTCTTGCTACAATCACGAGTTAAACTCCGATGTCTACTGTTACTCGTGGCAAATTCGATCAAGGACATATTTTATTTATGTAATTGCCAGAGAACTACCCATCATGTTGCATAATTGCAAATAAAACATTTTATAATAAATTCATAAATTAATCAACAAAATGTAAAATGATTACCTGATCGGTTTGAATTTCTAGCAATAACACTCTCGCAATCAAAAGTAGAATTGGTTGACAAGTTAATGGATATAAAGTTTCACCACTTGCGCCCAAAGAATCGAGTAACTGGTTTTGCGTGCACGCAAATTGACTTCTCAACGCCATCAACCAATCACAATTTTCATCGTTGATTGGACCAAGCCAATTCAGGCGATAAAACACCAACAAAAGATCGCGAGCGCAGTTTAATCTGCTAGAAACACTGATGCATTCACATTGCGACTTCAAAGAGTTCACGAGGGAGTCATCTTGCGGAGCATTTAGCTTTCGAAGAAATTCATGAGTCTCTAGCAAATTTCCAGGGTCGGTGAAGACTGAAAATCTGTTCATTCTAAAACAATTCACGATGATCAGGTTGAGAAAGTCATGTTTACAAAACTATTTCATGAATTAAACGCTGAAAATCATTAAAACTGTTAAAAGCTACTGGCAAGACATTAAACCTTCAAACCCGTAATAATTACAATTCATTGAACAAATGATAGCATTTAATGTAAATTGCTTCAATAAAAAGTTTGCGTATAGTTGGTGACTTTCGGATCAGTTTGTAATGCGGACCAATGAAAAGAAAATTAGAAACCGTGATAATCATAATTCATTTCGAGAATGGACATAACCAAAAAATAAGGACTTTTTCTTCCTAACTCTCCGAGAACGATGAACAAAACCTGAAATAGAAGAAACGCAGTTACCAAGGAAAACATCAGAAGTGTCAAGAGCAATTATATCTGTAAATACAAGCGCTTCTAAAGGACGTTTAACAAAAAGAGATGGCATTGCTTTCTGCAAACCCTCTTCTACATCGTGACAATTTGTATCACAGGCCAGGTATACTGATTTGAAATCTAAATCAAAATTAAAGATAATGATTTTATATAAAATTTAAATAACAACGTACGGTAATTTTTTATTGTCAAAATTAAAGTTCTTAAGATTTCCTCAAGTGACTGATAGCACATTTCCAAGGGCCTATGGAGTGAATCAGGACAGTTATATGCCTCAGAAAACAACGGCTTCACTTCATGAAAAGCAGATCGGCAGGTGGCAAGCATATCACTTCCACGGCGAAGATGAACACCAAGGTAAGGCTTGGACATTTTTGGGACTGTATTTAGTAGTTCATTTGTCCACACCTAAATTTACCTTAGTAAATAATAGACACTTAAATTTTCTTATAATTTCCTAATATAAATTAAATATGAATATGCACTAACAACAGCCTAAATAACATATGGCTCAGTAGTTAATGCTTAAGCCTTCCTATCTTCATCAATTCCATGAACGCAGACTGCTACAAAAAATATGAATTAATGATATATTGCACAATTTAATGAACAGAAAGAACTGATAGTTCTCGCGCAACACCCCTATTAAGTTAAAGCTTGATTACAATTTTAAAATGAGAAGTTAATAATGGACATTCGAATATAAGTGCAATAAAATTTTATTCGTAAGACTAGTGACATTAAAACCTAAATTTAAGGGCGTTTCCATATTAAGCAGAGCAAATTTAAATTTATGTGTATATATCAATGAGTTCTTGAAGAACCTTTACTATATACTCATACAGTACTAAATAAGCATAACAACAATCATCAATACTTGAAGTCCATTAAACGAAAGAATAAATAACAAATCATACCAAATGCTGCTGGTAGTGGTAGTCTTTAGCTAGTGCAGGATAGTTTGCAGGTGCATTGGGAAATACTAATATATGATCAGAAAATCCGGAGATCCATTGATCAGTTAATGAAAATGATAAATCATGCCTTCTAATTCGACATTGGCTAACATCTAGTGAATGCCAAAACGTTATGTCTGGTTCTTGGACTAAATTGTGAAAATACATTGTATGGAATTGCCAATTCATTCCTTAAATTTGTAGTGCTGAACAGAAGTCTTAACTTCGTTGCTCAAAGATGCATTAAAATTTCAAAATACAAAAAAATAAACTAATTTTTTAATGTCAGGAAAGTATTGTAGTAATAGTAAAGCAAGTGAATAACACAGGATGACAGGAGCGAGCAAAGAATTACGCGAATATAATGTACGAACGGAATACACACTACGTTTTCGGAAATATACTAAATACAAAAATGGGTAAGCGACTTGCAGGTTAAATATAACCTGGGTCCGGATAAAATTGCGTTTACCATTTTTTAGCTTTTATCATTTGTTACGCAATTAATGCTTTTTAACGCATTTTCGACAAAATTTTTATATTTTTCAATAATAAATGGCTTTTCTGAGAAATATATTGCACAATAATCTAGTTGTTATAAAAAATGTTCAATTTTAAGTAAAATACAGTTAATAATATGTTTTGAGGTTAATAAAGTTAATTTTACTAACTAATTGTTTAAAACAATAGTCAAATTTCAAATAAAATATTAGATAATGAATATATTTAATTTGTGCTAAGCATTTTCAAAATTGGCCATATCTCTAAGGAATCACTACATCCCTTATTAATTTTGCTGATGGTTGATTTGGTTCTGAAAAATTGACCGCGAAAATCATAATTAACTAGCATCATTTTAATATTTAACTACAGGTGCGAAATCGCACTTCTCTGAATTTCAAAGTATAGCTTTATATATAGCTGGTTATAAGGTTACAAAAAAGAGAAAGCTGGGGGCAAGGCAATGAATGCATACTAATAGACAGCTTTCCTTCTAATATGACAACGAGAACGTCGGCTAAAGAATTTACCAAACAAACTTTGAACAAATGATGTACCGAAACATATGGAAATTTGTAGAAAACTGGCCAGATGAGTTCTTATAAAATCAATTGGGGGCCGATATATGTACCTCATCATCCTTCAATTAAGTTTTCGGATTGGCTCTGGTTGCAACTCTTTCTACAAGCGCAAAGATTCGCTAAAAACGACTAGACAAATTGCAAGAATTCAACAAAAATTGATATGATAGTGCACTATGAATTATTTACTCAATTTGCTTTAAAATTTCATAGTGATTCCTACTATCTTTCTAACTTTCATCATCAACTTCCGGTCTTTGACTGGGCGATATCTTTACGTTTCGAGTAATACTAGTAATACTTTCTCATATAAAGCATAAAATGGATTATTTCGTGTATTTCACCCAAGTATTTCAGCTTTACGACGATGGAGTCAAATTTAAGAACTTGTTATATTTGTTATTCTGAAACAATGCAGCATTTCAAAAAAGCATGAAACTAAAGTAAGTTTTTTAAATTGTGCTGTTCAATTACTAAACTGCCCCAAAATGGAAAGATAAACTCATCAGATGACATTGTTACTGTTTTTAGTTTGTACGCTCTTTAAAAAACATTGTATTTGCAACTGACATTTGCTTTACATTTACCATCAATTTAATTTCTAAAAAATAATACNATGACATTGTTACTGTTTTTAGTTTGTACGCTCTTTCAAAAACATTGTATTTGCAACTGACATTTGCTTTACATTTACCATCAATTTAATTTCTAAAAAATAATACAAGTGCATGTAAAAAAGTAAGTGAAGCTGATTTCTATCAGAAGAAAGTTTTTTCTCAACTGCAAGAACGAGAAAGATATTGCATTGTTGAGATGGTGTAGTTTTTGTCTGTTAATAACGTTAATGGAACAGCTCACACAGTGCTTGCAGCAGTGGTTAAGTGTTGGTTTGGTTCTCAGAAATTTGTTCCAGCTCTTTTACCATGCTCTTCACTTTGTGATTAATTTCAGTACAATATCATAGGTACTCTCAAATTTGTATCAAAGTGGTGCAACAGTTGTTGCTATAGTTAATGATGGAAACATAATTAATACTTTATTCTTCAATTTAATTAAGCATACTGATCCTACTAAGCATTGGCAAGTCTGCAATCCGAGCACTGAGAATAGTCCAATTTTTCTAATATATGACACTGTTTACTTGCTAATGCAGTCAATCAATCTTCAAAAAAACTTTGCAGTGCACTTATTTTAGCTTTTGTAAATCAATACATTTTGAAATATGAATAAAATAATAATAAATTCGTGTAATGTTATTTTAACACTCCAAATTATTAGTCTCTTAAGTTTTCTTAAAATATTTCCGTTGTATTGCCTGGATATAGGGCGCCTTGATGAGAGTCCCACGATTGGTTGTAGCTAGCATGAAAGAAATGAATTTATATGCGTGATGATCCATTCAGTCCTTCCAACACACTGCCTAACCGCTACCACAATGAAGTATGACCCATTGGCAAAAATAAGGTTAAAAAACGTGGATCCAAGGGAAGAAACTTTTTGCCTGATATTGATTTTCATTACAATTTTTCAAATAAACAGTAATTTGTAGTTTCTTAAAAGTATTTTGTTAGGTTAACAAAATTTAATATTTAGAACATGTTAGGTTAATTTCATACATGGTTTAGGTTAATATTATGGTTGTTCTACTAATAACGTTACAAGGTTACTGCGGAGGGTTACCGGGGATTAGTATTAACAGCTCCTTTCAAGTGACTGATGTGGTCAGGTGTTAGTATCGCTAACTCTGGCGGAAAATCAAACAATATTCCATTGAGTCTTCGGTCTTCCATGTATTATTGCATTCATACAAACACCGAGTAAAAACTGAACACGTACTACTTAAAAGAAAAATTATGGGGCATCAGTCCATTTTACCAGGTTACCGCGGGTAATAGTACGTTACGGGTAAGTTATTAGTAAGTTACTAGTACTCAGTTTCTAAGTTACGGTCCTTCTTAAGTCAAAGTTTAACGGCGCTTCATTTAAGTACCATGATAATTTCCTGGAATAGGGTCTCGTAATTGTTGAAAAAAATTGTCACAAATGTTTTGTTTTTACACAATTTTAGCGCAAATAAGACCCATTTTCATATGCAATTTCCATTGATTCATTACACTATTTTATCCAGGCCCTGTTAACCTAAAGTAAGTACAACTACTGTTTAGTAATATGATGCAAAACTTATCAACAGAAATACTAACAATTGTTAATTTTGTAAATGTCAAATTATACCTCGGTTAAAACATTTAGAAGACAACGAACAAACAAGCGTGCAATTATTCATCGGCATTTCTTTCTTAAAATCATCCAAAGTAACAACAGGTGTTTTAATGTAATTGGCAAGAAGTGACACATTAAAGACGTTTTGAAATGGCCGTAGAAAGAAATCACCTTTATCCTAAACGAAGTTGAAAATGATAAGTTGAGAAAAAGGAAATATTTAATTAAACTAATAGTCAATCAGAAATATTTCTATATATTATACATACATGAGTTTTATACCTTCTACTCAGTATAACTTTATTTTTAAGACAATGTGTTGTTGTGGCAAGAAGCATTAATCCTAGAAAAAAACTTAATAAACAAATTAATTAATAATATAACTAGAATGAGCATTTCAAAACATACTATAGCAATCAAGCGAAATAAAAACTTACAGATATAAAAATAAATGGTGGAAGTACCAATGTGCGGTTTAGTTGCGTGGCAAAATCTAACACTCCAAGTAGGTATTCTAATTGATTTCCAAATTGACCCATACACGGACAGTATATGATATAAGCCTCTGCTGAGATAAATAATACAAAATACAAAAGAGGGCAAATTCGCATAATACAACTTAAAATAAACTATAATTATGGTAATGGTATAATAGATTTGAAAAAAGACATACATTTAAACACAAATATAATATCCACGATTTCTAATCGCCAACTTAACATTGGGTACCAACAGAGTGTCATGTACACCCAACTATATATTACATTAACTTGTTTAAAAAAAATAAATATTAATTATTAGCAACACGCAGATTCAGGACAATAATGTTGATCTTTGCTAGAATAAAAAAAATCATTTATGCTGTTTTCGAAAATAATCAAATTTATGAAGAAATTTTGATTTACGCAATATGTGTGCATTTCTACAAAATAATCAATTACGACTAAATATAAATTAATGACTTAATATTAAGGGGAGGGTATAGGAAAGACAACCCTCAAATTAATTTCGTTCATTGTAAAGTAAATTTTAATAACAGAATGATCTTTTACCAAGATTGATAACAAATTGAAGTTTCACAAATTAGAATGAGCATAGGTAGCGTCAACAATTTTAAGCATACTGTTTAATACTTACAATTATTTTGGCCTACGTAATAAACAACTATTCAAACATGAAGTCGAGAAATTCACTAAAGATTTTTGTTTATTTACTATTTCAAATCCAAAAATCTTAATGATTTTGTAGCTAGCAACATTTAATTGGATATTAATAAAAATTCAATTCTGCAACTAATAACGCCTGCAGCCCAAATGGAAGAAATAATTTTAAAATCTATCAAACTACAACAAATATTTGAATGATAATAATATTGAATTAGTTCACTATAGAATCTTTTGAGTGAAATTCCTCAATTAGCAATGCAAATCTAATTGTACGATTTGAAAGCTGTACGGCCCTCAAATGGACGTGTAATACCATCACAAACAACACATACAAATAATTAATTGGAATTGCATATGCGACCAATCAATTATTGCAATAAATTTGAAAATCGGATTCTTAAACAATACATAGCAACGAAACACTTGATTTGCGATGCATCTAAAAACATAAAAAAGTTGCTCAAGGAAAGTTAATTGGTTGTAACTTTAGTTACAAACACTTCATCCTAAAAAATGCAGTTCAATGGTTTTTGCCACAAGCTTTGCGATGAGTGCTATATTCCTGTCTTTTGTAATCACAACTGGCAGGGCAAATGTGAACAGGTGCGGGATACTTACGCCGGAAATACAGGAGTTAAAAATAAGATAGAACCATGATTATGAAAATATCCGGTTCGAATACTTAGAACCATATATAGAGCACTCCCAATTAGTGTGTTTAACTGAATTACAATCAGCATAATTTCAGTTTCTAAATTGAATTTCAAATACGAGTAAAGAATAGAATAAACATACCTGTTAAATTGAAAAAAGACAATGCTATAAATTTATGGAAAATTTATTAGAAATTTGCCATTAAACGTTCATACGCTGTCTGAAGATCAACAAAAGCAATCACGATTCTATTATTAAAACTCCTAGCAATACCATCACAACCAAACGAAATTAGGTGTTAGTTAACGTCGAAAACTTAGTTAATGGTTTTTTGTTTAGTTTTTGCCAATTATATTAACTTAGTTATTAATGCAGTAGTTGTTGTAATTGAAACCACTGGTAACTTGGGTGAGTATGTGTGTAACTTTTAGGAGTGCAAAGTGCTCTTCCACGAATAGACCTACTTAGAGATGAGCAGTATATATAGCAGTTAGCTATTTTTAATTTTGTATTCTAGGATATTAAAGTCATCAATTAATATAACCTAAAACTAAAAAAGGTATTTTATTTATTCAAAAACTAACATTTTAAAAAATATTGCATAATTTCTTGTATTAATGTGCTATATAGAAGATCGACGAAATAAGGATATCCTAAAAGTCGTGAGATAAAATATCCAAACTATTAAAAACATGTTTTAGTGCATTTTCACGAAATCGGCCTACACATTTACACTTTGTTTGCCACAAAAATACATGAAATCAATTGAATATCTGGAAAATTAAATTAAATATAATTCAGTTTCAGTATTAATTCATTTCTTATTGAATTCACTTTCAGTTTCAGTTTTATCAATTCATTTCGGTGCACTTAGTTTCAGTTGAACACATTACTCTCACTGCAGCTCTGGCAATATGTTACTAATTCTGTTTGAAATCTGGCTTTCCATTTTCGTACAAACTCTTACAAAGACTGCTTCGAAATACTTAACAAGAAAATTTATCACAAAAGACTTTTAAGTCCGGATTACCTAGTTTCAAAACTGCAAAAATCTGTCCATATTTTTGCATTGGCTAACAGTGGGCCCACCACCCAGTAATTTGTTGCTGAGAAGAGTTCTGTTCAATAATTAAAGTTGAGAGAGAAAATTCTACCGGACTACATTTGGGTCACCCTAAAATAATGAACAATTAAATCGAAAAATGTTTTAAAATTATGATAGCGAGGTTACCCAGAATAAAATATAAAATTGAAAATTAGTTATATAATTAAAAATTTATACTTAGTTATCGACTTATATTTCCCATTGTTAACTTTTATTATTATATACTTCTTACGCACGTTTCGATTGCTTTTGCGTGGCACTATTTCGCACTATCACAGCACGCACAACTACAGCAATCATGGATGCCTCAAATAGACCAAATATATTTGCACGCAGTGATGCTAAACCATAGAAAACCAATTTTTTAAAATGGGAGGGGATACAAATAATTGAAAAATACAATAAAATACATAAAAAGTTTGAATAATTGTTGATATAGACTGATAGCTTAGCCAAATTTACAGTTAGTAGCACACATTAAATATTTAAGGATAACGTACAAAAGAAAGAGTAGACAAAAAAATAAATACAAAATAAATAAAAACTCAAAATTTCTAATTATAGAAGTATATTAACAGAAATCTTTAACGTATAACTCAAAACTAATGAAATGTTTTCTGTAAACTTTAACAAACTGTGTTTAACCATTAAGAATGCCACATTCTACACAATTACCCATGAACAATTTTGCTGGAAGCTGCATAATGTTCGAGTACTTTATGTAATTTATTAACTTAAATTGTGATTTATTTATTTGAAAGAACTAAATTGAGATATTCGTTTGTGCCTTTACATGCTTTAAAGTATGTAACTAAAAATGTTTAGTAAATTATTTTCTAAAAATGATTGTTTAGAAATTGTGTGTGGAGCTTAACCGAATTAATGCTTTTTGCAACTAACCAATCGATAGAAGTGCAATGTATTATGTCATCATATAGTATGACCACAAAAAACTTATTTTTCTTTAATTTATATTTTTAATTACTATTTTAAAATGTGACATTTCTTAAGACTAAGAACAGTTTAATGTTTCAAAGTTGTATGTACCACAAACATTATGCTACCTTTGTTAAAAATTTATTGATTTGCGTTAAATTAATTTAAATAGAAATTTTGATGTCAAATAACTACTTTTTCCATCATCGTAAATTTATACATTGCCTCTTTTAAATATTGATCGCGTGCTATACTAAGCAATCAGCCCATATCAGAAATTTTGTTAAACTTTTTACGTATTTTATTGTATTTCTCATCGTTTTTACTATTCTGCACCTTCGCTTAGCGGGCAGTAAAAAGGCTAAGCTTTCTAATCCGCTTTTGAAAATTCAGAGTCAAGATAAGAAGCAGGTAAAAGCACATTTCAAATTTCAACATGTGTTCAAAATATGCGCTGCATTGAGTCTATATTCTATCACATGTATTCTGTAAATTACGTCAACTTTTAGAATAAATAAAACTTCTCCAACTAATGGGATTTAAGCAGGTTGGTTATTAAATCTGTCAATTCATAATCTTATGGCTGTCAAAATTTATCTTACAACTGTCAGAAAAAGTCGTTATTGTTTAAAATGAGCTTTATTGGGACATTGCATAAGAGACATCTAGATAAAATAGTGTCTATTTGAGAAAGGCATTAAAATAACATTTCACTTGCTTCCTACATATATAATTTCCTAAATTTTTCAAAGGTTTCACATTAATCAATTACTTAAATTTCAAAAGGTATTTTAACATTTTTAATTATTTTCCTATTTACCATATTGATAATGCTTTTTGATAAATGCTATTGGATAAGAGTGATTACCATAGTTACATCTTTTCTGACAGCTGTAAGATAAATTCTGACAGCCATAAGATTATGAATTGACAGATTTNCTATATCTATATTCTATCACATGTATTCTGTAAATTACGTCACCTTTTAGAATAAATAAAACTTCTCCAACTAATGGGATTTAAGCAAATGGTTGCTAGGAATTTATTATTTTTGCAAAGTTATGTTAGCACATGAAATATATTTCTAAAACTTATTCTTACATTTTATCCTAAGATAATGTTTAAAATAAGCAGCTTTTAAAAGATAGTATGCAATTTTATGCTGCTTTGTTACCTTACAATATACAAACAGTTAAAATCATTTGAAATCATCCATAAAAAGCCTTGTAATTATTACATTAAAAAATGAAGAATTAATTTTCTCATTACTGATTGAATGGATGTCTCAGCAAGGGGCATGTGTAAATCATGAGCTTCATCTTGAATGTAAAGTTAAGGATTGGAGAGAGCAATCAAAGAGTGGTAGATTTGCAATTCAGACTTTTATATTTCAATACCAAGAAGAGAATATTTTAATTTGAATGATAAGGATAATATTGAAGACCTAAAAAAATGGATGAGCATATGCTTGATGGCATGTTAATGGATGAAATAATCACAATACATTTTTATTGAAGAAAGTTTAGCATGCATATGTTCTTCCTGAGTTATTTAGTGAAACTAAAGGCTATTTGTGTTGTAATACTGGATCAGCCATTAAAATTTGGAGTAAAGAAATAGAGATGAACAGAGAGTTTGTAGACACTGTTAGGAACAGCTAAAGTGCTGAGGAAAGCTCTCACTGGTGAGTTCCATGAGCTGAGGGGGATACCAACATGAAGTAGTGAAGAAAGTAATGAGATAATAATAACACTGTATGTGCTTTTGATAAAAAATTGTTATAGCAAACTAAAATTAAATATTTCTATATCAGTTTTTGTGCTTAATCTTAAAATGCTCTTTGTTTCCTAATTTATTGAATATTCTTTTTATAAATTCAACATTTTAATTTCTTCAACAATTGATGAGCATATAGCATCACTGGTAGTTGTTACTATTTATTGGCCAGACCTTGCGCTTTTCTTGTTAGTGAGTGGTAGTTATAATATTTGTACATATTGTAAATATTGTATATATAAAGCTGAAAGCATTTTGTAAATAGAAATAGTTTGAACTGTATTCTCTTTGAGTTCGCTAGAATCACACCCCAGTGATTCTACAATATTAATATATTTTTAATATTTTCATATTTTGATACACACCCAAATTATAATATTATTAAATTAAATGATATTAAATTAATACTGTATATTTTTTTAAACAAACTATACCAAAATGAACATTTATTATCTTTTACCTGCATTTCTTGATGTGGGTGAAAAAAACTTTTCTAATAAGGACAGTTTATTTGACCATCTCTTCCTTTTAATTGGAGAAAAGTTAAATTATGACTTTACTCATTCTTGAATGCTTTCAAGACATTGTTGTCAATCTTAATGACTCATTCACTAACTGATTGATAGCATGCATAAAGTTAATTAGCACTTATATAAAATCTAAGTTTTTGCATGCACATACAATTTTGATACATTATTTCCTCTAAATTTTAGTGGCTTTTCTTCATACAAATGTGATAGGGATACATTTTGTTTTACATTAGTGAAAAATCTAGAAGGCATTTATTGATAACTAATCATAAACTTGTTAAAAAAACATTAGTTGCTTTCTATACTCCCTTTAAATTTCTTGAAAAACACATTTTTGCCCATTTCTCTGTCAATATAAACATCAAAAGTTCCAGGCCTTTAGAGCTCTGCAAGTTGAAGATTTTAAGTTTTTTACAAGCCTAAAAATTTCAAAATTGCGCCCTCTAGCGGGAAAAATGATTTTTTTGCTGTCATTGATGATATTTGGAGAGAGCACACACAAAAAATTGGCAATGGAATTTGAAAATTAAAAGTTTTTTGAATTCTCAACATAAGAAGTTTAAAAATTTTTTAATAGGCTGAATTTTTAAATTTTTTACCATTTATTTGAAAAACAACTTTTTTTAAAAATTTTTTTTTGTTTTTTCACACAAGTGATCTGAATTTTGATCAGAATTGTTTGAAATTTCAAGACAAAAATTTCACAAAGCCATAATATTTTTTAAAAGAAATTATTTTGAAAACCAAGGTTGCCCTTTAGATATTATTCTTTAACTTTAGCAGGCTATAGCTACAAAAATTTTAAAGATATCACAGCTCCATTTGAATTTTTAAGTAGCAAATTTCACTGAAAAAATTTGCTTTTCAGACTGTTTAATGCTAAGATCAATATTGGCTGAGCTGGGCTGGCCAGAGCTGGACATATTTTTCAGAAAGATATTTTCTTTAATAGGATTTTTATACCAAAATGCCCATTTTTGAAAGGAGATTCTAATTTTATTGGTCTTGTTTCAATATGGAAAGTTTTCAAAATTTTAACTAAAAACATTTGTCACAAAATTAAAAATTCAAAATTTGGAAATTTTCACTTTGAGATATTTGCAGTAATACAAGAAATAAAATTCAAAAAACAATTTTCCCAATATTCCCCATCAATCCTCCATAATGGGAAATTTTCTCTTTTAGATATGAATATTATAGGATGGGTTAGTAATTTTTTAAAATTTATAGTAATTTTTTTTGAAAAAAACTATTTATAAAATGGCATTTTGTTTTTTATTTCATTACACTTTAACATTTTCTTATTAATATTTCACTTCACATTAGGACACCCCTATAAACTTGCAAAAAATCAGTTTTTTTAAAATGTATATTGTGGATGATGAAAATGTATATTATGGAAAATTCATTTACATTTTTTCCATTTTCTTGATATCTGTGATCCAGTCTGTCAATTTCTTTGAGATTTTGCTGTGGTTATTGAATATACTGGGATTTCTGGGTTTTTGATAATATAAATTTTTCAGAGCATTGACTACTACATTAATTAAAGACTGACAAATGTGTTTCTCACATTAAATTTCTATATTTAGAAGCCCTTTCACCATCATTCAATGAATTAAATGTGAAAACTCAAATTTGCAAAATTTCTTTAAAAGCTGCTGTTTAACTACAGCTTAAGATGAAAAACCAATGACATATTTAGATTCTACATGTCTAAAATATTATTTAATTATGTTAATCTTTAGTATTACAAGTCAATCTCAGGCTTTATTGTGAAATTTCTTTGAATACACTGGTATTTTTCTTATTGTTGCTTAGCTCTAAAGAATTTGATATTTTTCAATCTCTTCCAAAGGTGATTTTTTATTGTAGTTAAGATCAAAGTTTGTTTGTTTCTTTGTGTGTTTACAAGTTATCACCTGTTTGCTTTAAATATAACAGTGTTTTTCATTTTTTCCCATATTTAAATATTGTGTAAGTGCATTCAACCCAAAAGTTGAATGTGCAGGCTATGATATTTTGACTTAGTTTATATTTAATTTTGTGTTTCTAATACTCCAACTGCATAGTTAAAGGGCACCCAAACTTGGGGCTGACTTGTTTTCCTTTAATTTAGGTTATCTGTACAACAAGATTGTCATTCATTACTAAAATTGTCATTAATGCTTTCACCCAAATTGAACAAAAAAAGTAACACACTGAGAGTAGTTATGGGGGGGCAGAAGAAGAGCCCACAAAAACAATTCTGATTGGTTGAGAGCTCCTGACGTCACATGTCACTGGACAGACCATGAATATGGGCAAAGATAATATAATTAGTGAGTCATCAGTTTTTTTGACAGGCGCTAATGTATTTCTGACAGGTGCTAATTGATTCATCTCAATTTTGAATTGATTTTTTGTAGTGATTCATTTACATGTTGGGGGCCAACAATTTAGTTTACACTGTTTTGATATAATGACTAATTTTATTGTTTGTTAATATACATG